>WOXC01007387.1:600000-897454 GCA_011680675.1 Gymnobelideus leadbeateri | reverse complement strand
AAACTCACTATCAAAAGGGAAGGGGTCAGAAAGTGAACAATAATGGAAAATTAGGGAAGGAAGGCTAAAATTACCAAATGTTTTAAGAAGAAAATTCAGGTAACAACTTAGAATAAAAACAGATAAACCAGCAAGGAAGATATTAATTATAGGGGGGGGGAAGTCACTATGGCACTATGAGCTAGCATTATAGGAAAAAAGTAAAATGAATCAACACATAATGAGGCAGAAAACCTTGTGCATTCCCAAGAGAGCATGGAAACACACTGTGAGACTCCTGAATGTTTTAAAAGAGAAATAACATTTGTGAAAACAGAATTTATGGCCTGCATAACAGAGACAAGTGACAGAATAGAAAAAAAAATTTGGATCTATTGTTATAAGGTAGACCAAAGAAGTAAAAGAGAATCAATTCTAATTCAGAAATTCAAACAGAAGTAAATAGAGGGCAATCTGGAAGAAGAGAAGCAAAAAAAATCAATAATTAAAAAAAATCACAATCTCTGTACAAAGAAAACATAGTGATCTTGAAGACAGTATGCATAGGTAAGAATTAAAGGTCTCCAAGAAACACATGACAATCAAGAAAGCTAAGCATCATAATATAAGAATAACATAAGAAACCTATTTAGAATTTCTGGACCCCAAAAAACAAATTGCCATTTGAAAGAAGCCACAAATCACCTTTTAAAAATGGCTGCAAACTCCCACATACAGATGGTTACATTTGACAGTTTCAATGACCAAACATCAAATTCTGCAAGTGCCTAGGAAAAAGACCTTAAAATACAAAGAAAAAAACTCAAATAATTAGACTATTTATAAACCACGGTAGGAATAACGTGGTCCAAAGAGCAAAGAATCTCACCCGAGGCTACTTATATCCTGCAAACCTTAGCCCAACTTTTAATGAAAAATGATAATATTCAATAAAAAAGAGGCATTTGAAACATTCTTAGAAAGAAAAAAATGACTAAATAATTTGTTTGCTTCTCAAATACCCCAAATAGCTAAAATACAAGATAAACAAATAAAGTAGTCAAGGACAACAAGATAACAACAAACCATTAAGGTATTCCTTTCAAAAATTCTGCAAAACAAAGGGGAAAGCAGAAAGCAAACAGAAGTGATGTCAGAGAACTAAATCTGCAATATCATGGACTTAATCTCACAATATCCACTTAAAGATGAATCAATGGTTTTATGTGACTAAATTATAGAAAAATAAGGCATATAAAAGACGAGAAAGGAGGAAAACTATAGAAGAGAATATGTGAGGCACCTTCACCAAGTCAAAGCTTAACAATGAAGGAAAAATAATTCCTGTAATTTTTGAATAAGAAAATCTATAAGAGAATTGAAAAGAAAGCAAAAAAAAATGAGGAATTCAGAATAGTCAGTTAACAAGCATTTATTAAGTGCCTACTATATGCCAGGCACTGTGCTAGACACTGGAGATAAAAGGGACAACATACTCTCCTAGTTATCAAGGAGTTATCAATGGGGGAGACAAACTATAGGAACAAGGTATAGACAGAGTAAATTGGAGGTAATCACAGAGAAAAAGCACTACAATTAAGAAGAGGTGGAGACGGATTTCTATAGAAAGTGGTATTTTAGTTGTAACTTAAAGGAAACTAGGGAAGTCAGAAGATGGAGATGAGAAGCAGATAATTCTAGGCATGGGGGTTAGCCATTAAAAATGCCTAGAGTTGGGAGGTGGAATATCTTGTTCAAAGAATGAGGCCATTGTCACTGGATTGAAGTGTACATTTTGAGGTATAAGGTATAAGAAGATTGGAAAGTTAGAGGGGCAGGAAAATCATTTTGCCAACTTAGTGGAGGATAGACTGGAGTGGGAAGAGATTTGTATCAAGGAGAAAAAATGACAGGTTATTGCATTAGTCAAGGCAAGAGGTGATGAAGGCTTGCACTAGGATGTGGCAATGTCAGAGGAAAATGGTATATAGGCTAGATATATTACACAAGTAAAATCAATAGGCCATTTAAAGGAGGTTGGATATGGGGTGGAGGGAGTGTTGAATGAAAGTCAAGAGTTCTGGGTGACACCTAGGTTGTGGGTCTTAGTTACTAGAAAGATGGTGGTTCTCTCAGTGATAACAAGAAAATAAGAATGGTTGGGGGCAGAGGGATAATGAGTTGTTTCAAACATGTCAGGTTTATAATGTCTGTGGTATTTCCAATTTGAGATGTCCAATAGACAGTTGGAGATGTAAGTAAAGAAGCTAGAACTGGATGAGTAGATTTGAGAATCATCACCATAGTGGCAATTGAATCCATGGGTGCTATGACATCAACACATAAATCCAGAGGAGGGAGAGAGGGAAGGAAGGAGGGAGAGAGAGGGAGAGAGATGGAGAGGGAGAGAGATAGAGAGGTATAGTGAGAGAGAGACAGAGAGAGAGAGAGAGAGAGAGAGAGAGAGAGATCAATTTAATGATGGTGTTGCCACTGATGGATGATCCCATGAAGGAAGAAAAATAATTAATAAAGGGAGATGAGGGCCTTAAAATGGATGTAATATGTAGAGATTTGCTATTTAAGAGACTTTTTATCCTTCCCCAAGAAAAGTGCAATCAGAGATCTAGGGGACAACTTACACCCAGAATAGGAGGATGTAGACCTACATGGCAAATATGGAAAAGAGTGACCATGAATAGGGTAAAGATTAATAATGAATTGCACAATCACAGACATAGGAAAATACCTACCACAGGTAATTTTCTCTTTATTCCCTTCACAATCTGGTATTTCTAAGAGTAAGGCACAAAAGGAAAAAAAAATAGGAAGCAAAATCTAAAACTCAATAATTTGGAAATTTAGGTGCCTTAACAGGGGTGTCAAATTTGCAGCTGAACCCAAGTAAAATATAATTGGAAAATATATAACTAAAAAGAAATACAATATAGATAATAGCTTTCTAAGTCAATATTTGGCCAAAAGGGATATATTTCTATTTGAACTTGCCATCACTGCCTTAGGAGCTTTAATTCCATGAGGTATTCAAAGGCAAAAAATAACTAAATAAATATAAGAAACATGAATCAGAGAATGAATATCTAGAATGGACAAAAAGAAGAGATAAATGAAGAGAACTAAGTGAAAGTGATTTTTAGAAGAGAACCAGAAAATGAAATGTTTAAAAACTAATGAACAAAAAGTTGAAATGGAAAAGAGGAAGAGAGATTTTAATTGATTAAGAAAGGGAAAAATATAAGACCAAATAACCAGAGTAAAGGAAGAAAGAAAGAGAAATTAAAGTGTGAAACAAAAGAAAGGAAATGGTTAAGAAATAAGGAGTGGAAAGGGCAAGGGAAAGAGAGCTAATGGGAAAAGGGTTGCACTAAGTCAGATTAAGCTAAAATAATTAGAGGCAAAATATTTGTGTTTACATAGGATGGGGGGGAAATCCTTATTTGGAAAAAAAAAAATATATATATATTAGCAAGAAATGGAGGAAAGTATAAACTTCACTTTCATAGCCTAAATGTAAATGGTTTAGACAATCCAATAAAATGGAAAAGATTGATAAAATGGTTAAGGAAACCAAACCCCACAAATGGTTGCTTATAAGATAGATAGATAGATAGATAGATAGATAGATAGATAGATAGATAGATAGATAGACAGACAGAGATGGTATAAAAAGAATAAAAATAAGAGACAGAAAAACTTTACTAAGCATTGACAGGATGGTTTCCCAGTAAGAGGCTGGGTGGCTACTTGTCTTCTCATGGTTCTAAAGGTAGCCCTGAGGGGTTAGAGCTGATTTTCTACAAATAAGGCCCTAGGCCCTCATTGGTATGCTTCCCCTATCAGCTATTAGATGACATCAATTAGCAAACCAGACTTAACTGTTAAAATCAATATTTACTGTGGTGATATATTAAGGACAGTTTACACAAAGAACCTTCCTCCCAACTTCTCCCACAAACACCTACAGTCAAATTAAAGAAAGTATGCTTAAGCTTTGAAAGCCTATACTCCAAAAAAAAAAAGGTAAATCATAGCTTGTGAGTGCCTGAAGTTCTTTTTTTCCCTTCTTTCCCCCCTTTTTCCCCTTTGTTCCCCTTTCCCCCTTTTCCCTTTTTTTCCCCTCATAATACCCATGAAATTTCCTTTAGGTCTGGTGTATGTTTCTCCTGAGCCCTTTGAAGAATCTTTATGCTGCCATTCCACTGTGTGTCCAATTTATCCTTGGCTTCTGATGTAAATGGTACAATCAGTTAATGCTCTCCCAGGTACAATACTGGATGGCCAGTGGAGAATCCAAAATCTTTCAACCTTTTGAATTTTTAAAGTTTGTCCTTTGTTCAAGGTTAGGGGAAAGTGGAGGAGGCAGAAAACTGGGTATTATTGACTATTGAAAAGAGCAGAGATTTGCAATTCAACTGATTTAGGTTGACCATTGCCCAAGGCTGGAAATGTTCCAGTATCTACTTTCTATCTCTTGTAAAAAGAAACTGTTCTCTGCCCACTAACTCCTGCCCAGTGAGTACCTCCTAGGTGATTGGTTGGAGTGCTCTCTCCTTTAGGGTGGTCTACCATTTGGATTCCCAATTCCAAATTGTATTTTTATTTCATACAATCTCCTTAGGGCATGACCAAGTTTCCTCAACTAATCTCAATACATTTCCTGTGTAGCATCATTTAACTTCATCCAATGACTTTTATTCCATCTCAATTGATTAATAATTTTCATATTTAGTTTAATGTCTATGATTGATTGATTCAAGAGTAATATCCTTTCTTGATTGAGGTAGTTAAAGTGAAGTGTGTTGATTGATTGATTCAATTGTCCCTTACCATTTCAATCCTACCGCATATCCCTGGGTGACTATGCTGTCAATTAGTATCAGTTTAGCCAGCACAACATAGCAGCCAATTAAAACTGTGGTTGGTTAGCCTGATGTTAATTGATTGCTCATCCTGCTAGTGACATATGTTGAAAGAGAAAGAGAAATAATATCATTTCCTTCCATTTTTATTCTTTCATCTAGCTCTTCTGGACCTGTAATTTCATTATGTGGAGAACTATCTTGTGGGAATTTATTTCCCTACCTCAAATAAGCAACTTGTGTGTAACTTTAGGTCTTAGAGAATTGCTTGGGGGGCACTGAGACTTAAGTGATTTACATTAAGTTACTTGCCCATGGTCGTACAATATTTATACATGGTGTATTCATATACAGTATAGTATTTATCAGTGACAGGACTTGAGCTCAGGTCTTCTTGACACTAGTAGAATATAAGCTCAGGGGTAACAAGGTGGCTCCATATTGCATAGAGCATCAAGTCTGGAGTCAGAAGGACTGAGTTCAAATCCAGCCTCAGATACGAGTTGAGTGACCCTGGACAATTGAACCCTGATTACCTCAAAAGAAAAGAAAAAAACTATACACACACATACAGGTCATACATACATATATATGTACATATATGTACATATGTATGTATGTGGATATAAATGTGTGTATACACATAAACATGCATGTATACATATACACACAGAGCAGGGAGCATTTTCGTTTTTGCGTTTGAATCCCCAGTGCCTCAAACAGTGTGTGATATATAATAGGCACTTAATAAATTCTTGCTATATTGAATTGAAAAGCTAGTCCTCTATGTACTGTGCAACCCTGACTCTTCTTACATCTTCTAAATATCCTCTGTTTTGTTTTTGTTTTTGTTTTTTCTCCAGTGGAAATAGACTATGTTGTCCCTACCAAGAAAACGCAAACCATGAATTGTGGGCATTGTTGACTACTGGAAAGAGTTAATGTTTGCAATTCAGCTGACCGAGGTTCAGATTTTGACTCTTAACACTTACTGGCCATGTTATAAAGAAACAAATCACATCACCTCCTTTGCATTCACTTACCATTCCCCAAGACCTGAAATTCTCTAACCTCTACCTTCTATTTCTTGGTTCCGGCTTCCTTCAAGACAGCTCAAAACCCCACTCTCTATAGCGAGTCCTTCTGAGGTTCCCCAGCTCCCAACACCTCCTCTTCCAGTTTACCTTCCATCTGCTCTTTACCACGTACCTAGATAGGCACATGCTCTCATTACTTTATTACCTTATTACCATCCAGATTTTTTGAGAGCAGGGGTTGGTTCTTTCTTTGATTTTCCTTTCTTTTTATCTCTAGTCCTTAGTATAGTGCGTGGCACTTAGTAAGCTTTCTAATGTTGGCTGATTGGCTATAGAAAGACTAATTAGTTCACCTTCTAGTGCATCCTGTCTCCTCCAAACAGAAATGACTTTGGATTTACTATGCATATATATATATATATATATATATATATATATATATATATATATTTCTCTAATAAAATGGAAGCTGTTGGAGGGCAGAGACATTTCATTTTTGTCTTGGTATCCCTATTAGCTAACAGTGCTTGGCATATAGTAAGCTTTCAATAGATTTTTGTCAATTGTTGATTAAAGGAGAATACCTGGAAAGATCATTTATGTTTTAAGAAATTACTTTATTCCTATAAATTAACCTGCATACAAAATACTCTTTTCCTCCAGAGGAAAAATCAAGAGGCTTGTGCAGTGGCCCCAGAGTTCAATTGTAACCTAAAGAGGCACAAAAGGGAATGTCCAAAGGGAATAACAGGAAGGTTAGAACAGAGATGGTGGGAGGGGTCAAGTTCTTTGGAGGGAATGCAGTATTTTCTTAATGTCAGTTCCATTGCCTGCAAACTGCCAGCAATAAAAAGGAAGAAGACACCAGCTCACCTTGGGACGTGCAGATACATCTGAATTTATGATAAAGGACATCTGTGGAGCATAAAAAAATACATTAAAAGACAGGCTGTGGGATCTGTTGTAGGTGCACTCTGGGCTGCACGTGGAGACTTCAGTTAACTCACTATGGAATCTAAAGGCGCAAGTTGCTTTTTCCAAGTTCATCATCCTCCCCTCAGTCTCCAAAATCTGCCCCCCATGTGTTCAATTATAATCTACAAAACTGAAAAGGGGAGAAAAGGGTTCAGCTAGACGATTTCTGGCCCTTCCAGCTATGACCCTGTTGATGTTATTACCTTCCCTGAACACAAGAGCTAGAAAGGACTTAAGATATTGTTTACTTCAGTGCTCTCATTTTATAGGTGAGGAAACTGAAGCCTCAGAAGATGAGTGAACCCCCCATGTTCAAACAGCTTGTTAGTAATGGATCCAGGCCTAGAAAATAGTTGTTCTAGTTCCAAGTTCAGGTTGTCCCTACTAGGCCATGTGGCCTATTCACATGCCAATCACATAAATTATTGCTGACCTGCTTCTTACACCGCTATGAAAAGAAAAGGTAGGGGTGGCTAGATTGTACAGTGAATAGAGCACTGGCCCTGAAGTCAGGAGGACCTGAGTTCAAATATGGCCTCAGATATGTAACACTTACTAGCCGTATGTTCCTTGTGCAAGTCGAAGAAGAAGAAGAAGAAGAAGAAGAAGAAGAAGAAGAAGAAGAAGAAGAAGAAGAAGAAGAAGAAGAAGAAGAAGAAGAAGAAGAAGAAGAAGAAGAAGAAGAAGAAGAAGAAGAAAAACGGTGACTGGTCTAAGAATCCAGAGATCTGAATCTTGGTTTTGCAACTAACCAGCTGTGAAGTAGTCAGCCTCCAAGGTCCCTCCCAACTCTCTCATTCTCTTATTCTATAAATCCTTTCTCTTTTCACCCACCTCTATACTTCATAGTAATTTCAAGATATTTCCACTAAGATATTCTAGTGCCTTTGATTCATCACAAAGAAGATGGTATATCTCCTGCAAGTCCTGTTCTCTTCATTCGTTCATCTATGCTGGCATTAATACCAACCTCTTCCTGGTACCACAATCTAATCATCCATGAAACCCTTTTGAATGTGAATTACTATATTTTTTATTTATAATGGCAATAATAATAATAATAATAATAATAATAATAATAATAATAATAATAAATGACAAGCACTTACATAGTTTTTTGTTGTTGTTGTTAACTAAATAACTCCCCCCACATAGCATTATATCAGTCTGTACTTTCCTGTGTTCCAATTTGCAAATCCAAATCCAAACAAAAATGCCATTTTATTATTGACTTCCTTCCATGGTATCTACTACCATTTTAGCAAAGACTATACTGTCTGAAAATCTTTACTGGGATGTCTGGAATTTTTAGAAAATAAAGTCAAGAACCTTGGAGTCTCCAAGGAAGCATTTAATGGCAGATGAAATAATTCAAAATCTACCTCTTGAGAAAGTCCCGCATACTGAGTTGACTTCTTAATGAAATGTCACAGGATGAATATACTAGAGCAATGGCGTCAATGTCAAATAGAAATGGGGCCATTAATGCATATATAAAGATCCCTATGGGTCATGTATTAACTTAGTTTTAAAATGTAATATGACAGTTCAGCTACTGGGGGCAGAGCCAAGATGGCAGCATAGAAGCAGGAAAACTCTGTGAGCTCCCCCATAACCACCTCAAATACCTATAAAATATGACGCTAAACAAATTTTAGAGCTGCAGAACCCACAAAGTGACAGACAGAAACAAATCTCCGGCTGAAGGCAGCCAGATGGACAGGAAGGGTCCATCAAAGCCTACTGAGAGCTGAGCCCAGTGTCACTTGAGCCCATGGATTTAGCCCCAGGGTGGCCCTGACCAGCAGTGGCTAGAGCAGACTTCAGGAGAGTGGATCAGCAGCAGCTGTGTCAATTTCCAGAAATATCAACCCATAAATGCCAAAGACAAAGTAAAAGGTCACCATAGAACTCTGTTGGAATGGGGGACAGAGGTGTGGTCTGGCCTCTACCCCCGAAGCGAGAAGTGGTGGCAGTGAGGTAGCCATGCAGCCACCACCACATGGCTGCTTCAGAGCTCCTTGCCTGCAGATTGTAGGGAGGCCAAGCAACCATTCAGAGGGTAATCGTTCTTGCTTTAACCTGCCTGAATCTGGATCATGGCCTTGAGTGATGGTTCTGAGGTGTGTGACCAGTGAACCAGAGCACGTGGGGGCTGTAGAGATAGCACCCTCCTAATAACTCTGGCAGCTGCAAAAACCCCAGCAATTTGGGACAAAGCTCTCCCCTCTGGAAGCAGAATTATGCTGTGGCAAAGAGTTCAAAACTTAAGTAACTGAGTGGCATCATGAGCAAGCAAAGGAAGCAAAGCAAGCACACCAATCTAACTTTAGATTCCTTTTTTGGGGACAAAAAGGATCAAAGCATGGAACAGGAAGAAGACAATCAAGGCATTACTCCTGCACCAAAAGCCTCCAAGAAAAATATGAACTGGTTACAGGCCATGGAGGACCTCAAGAAGTGTTTTGAAAATCAAGTAATAGAAGTAGAGGAAAAATTGGGAAGAGAAATGAGAATGATGCATTTCTTTTTCCTCCTCCTTGGTTCTTTCCAAGGAGTCAGCATTGACTGTGGTCTTGAGTAATGACAGTTTTGTACTAAGCAGGTAATAGTCCCTCTGCCCTCGTCAGATCACCTCTTAAGTGTTGCATTCTGTTCTGGACCATGACTTTTAGAAAAAATATTAATGAAATGGGAATGTCCAGAGGAAGTTAAGCAGAATAGTGAAATACCTTGAGTGAAGTATCTGCCTCAGACATTTACTTGGCTATGTGACCCTAAGCAAGTTGTTTAAGCTCTCAGCCTCCTCAGTTTCCTCATTTGTAAAAGCAGAGATAATAATTACACCCATTTCAGAGGGTTGTTGTGAACTTCAAATTAGACAATATGTGAAGTACATTGCAAACACATAAAGCATTATGTAAATCTTGCCTTTTTTATCTCCCCAATTAAAATATGAGCTCTTTGAGAGCAGGAATTGGTTTTGATTTGTTGTTTTTATTTGTAGTATCACTGGCCTGTTGCAAAAGGCCTGGCTGTGACTAACCAACAGAAACAAATGTCTTATAAAGATTTTGTTGAAAGAATTAGGAAAGTTTCATCTGGAAAGGAGAAGACCCACACAGAACACGATGAATGTCCTCAAGTGTTCAACAGGCTATTATTTTGAAGAAACATTAGAATTATCCTATTGGGCCTCAGTGGGTAGAACCAAGAACAGCGCCTGAAAGCTGCAGAGGCCAATTTAGACTCCATGATTGGGGGAAATCCCTAAAAATTAGAATTGTCTAAAGTAGAACAGACTGACTCGAGGTCATGCATTCCCCCTTCTTGGAGGAATACGACATTCTTCTCTTCTTCCTGAGATTTCTTCTCAGAGCTTGCTTCCTCTCCTCAGGTAAGCTCATTGGCTTTTTTCAAACCCCAGAGGGCATGAACAAGTTCCTTGGCCAAGCCAAATAGATATCTCATTAAAGGAGGTGTCTGGACTTGCTCACAACTGTCAAGCTATAGCCCTGTGTTCTCACTTGAAAGGGTAGCATACTATCACTGACTTTACAGAGGATAATTGTAATTGTCTATTCTGACCCCCCACTTTTAAAACTAATAGCGGATTGTTGTTTGATTCTAACTTTGATCCTTTTTTCTCTACCAAAGAGAATGACTTTTTGATTGACAAAAAAGTAACAAAAATGGATACTAGGGAGTTAATACTCCAGAAAAGTAAGAAGATAGTCAAAGGATACCCAACTGCACTTGATGAGCTCATGTCACCTTGTGACAAATGTGAAAGCATGTTAAGTCATAGAAATCTCTTCACTCTGAAATATCTCTTTCCCTGGATTATTTATCATATTGGAAGAACCCTACAGCTCCTGTGACATTCTCTCTCTCTCTCTCTCTCTCTCTCTCTCTCTCTCTCTCTCTCTCTCTCTCTCTCTCGTTCTCTCTCTCTCTCACTCATTGATTACTCCAAGAATCTTATTTTAAGAAAGAGCCCCAGGTCAACCATATATCCATATTCCCCAGGCTTCTGCTAACTTATCTCCCACAAGAATTCCTCTCCCAATCTCCCCTACTAACCCCCCCCCCTTTCTTTTTCCCTCTAGCCCTCTACCATTAGAACGTAAGCTCCTTGAGAGCAAGTATTTTCCTTTTTTCCTGCTTGTATATGTATTCCCAACTTAGCATAATGCCTGCAGATAGTGAACATTTATTATATGTTTGTTGAATTGATTCTAATATTCCTTTGATTAAGACAAATAGACATAATAGGGACAGAAGCAATAGCAGGGACATATGGTCATGACTTTATGATGACCCAGGTGGAGAGAGTAGACCAATGGCACTCTTCTCACCTGGAGGCATACAACAATTATTGCCACCTCATTTGAGGGCCAGAAAGAAAGAAAACAAAATCAAGTCACTGGGGACATTTGCATGCATGAACAGCTTCAAAAAGGCACAAAGTAATCAGACCATAAATAGCCAGAAGATTCTTGTGTATGCTCTAAAATTCAATTTTGGGATTGCATCAAGCCAGGTATGCTACAAGTGATCATAAGGGCTGGACTTTCATGGGCCAATCCCAGGTACATTTTTTCCTATCAAACTTCATCTAATTGGATTCACCCCAGAGTTCTAACCTGTGAAGATCTTTTTTTTTAATTGTCCAGTGTATTATATATTCCTACCAGCTTGATATTATAACCATTTATAACTATACTGCCCTCCAGTACAACTAGGTTAATGTTTAGAAATAGTCTAAAAATTACAGAATTCTTACCACTTTTTCTCCCCCTTTCCATTATTCTGCCATGATTGTTTAAGGAGCAGAAGGGGGCACCAGACTAAAGAAACTTTAGTTTTTTCCTTGTTTCATGGCACACCATGACCAAAGAATAATAATAATAACTATCATTTATATGGCACTTAGAGGTCTGCAAGACACTTTACAAATCTTATCCCATTTTATCATCACAACAAGTCTGACATATATAAGACCAGGGTGACAAGTGGTTTAAATCAGTTTAAACCAACTGGAGAACTAATTTTTGGTGTCAAAATTTCTACCCTAGAAATTTCCAAATTTTATAAACTAAGGCTTGGTTTATAGTTTTATTGATGTTTAGACTTAAGAAAGTGGTACAAAATGTTAATAATGAAGTAATAATCAGCTTAAAAGTGTGTCATGGGTACTTTGTTCCCCAGAGAACCAGTTTTTAAATATTGATCAGCACACTCCTGGTTCTCAGTCAAATATCAAGCTCTGAGCTCCTACCCCCATGCCCCAGATTGTACAAAATACTGTGGGGAGACAAGAAAAGAGCAACCATAATCTCTAGCCTCAAGACTTAGCTGCTTTTATCATGGTTGTACTCTTGTATGCTAGGGAATTCTATATATTTTCTTTCCATGTTTTGGGTCTCAGTTTCTACGTCTATCAAATGGACAAAATGGCATTTGCTTCCTCCACACAAAAATGCTGTGGAAATGCCCAAGGCAAACATACGTCCCATCATAGATCCTTAATTCTCTTGAAAAAAACGTAATGTGGATTCTTCAAAATCCATTGCCTTCCTCTTCTTTCTTTCTCTTTTCCATAAGACATCATGCCATGCCTTCCCAAGGTCTATAGAGCACAGGAGGGCTCATCAATTTCTACCTAAAGCTATTAAAATGTTACTTTGTTAGCAATAATTAAAGTGTGCAGCCAGAACTCCCTATAGATCAGACTTTGAGTCAGGGTCATATTTTTTTTTCTGAGATGTCTTAAATATTCAGAAAGAGAAGGGAGGGAAGGGAGGAGACAGACAGACATGCAGACACAGAAAAAGACAGATGAAGAAGGAGAGAAGAGGAAGAGTGAGAGAGGAGGCACACACAGAGAGAAAGCAATAGGAGGAGGAAGAGCAGGAGAGAGACAGAGAGAGAGATAGAAAGAGAGACAGAGAGTCATAGAGAGAGACAGAGACAGAGAGAGAGACACAGAGAGAGAAATGTGGGGGAGACAGGCAGAGAAAGAGGGAGAGGGAGAGAGAGGAAAAGGAAAAGAAAGAAGGGAGAGGGAGAGAGAGAAGTGGGGAATCAGGGAGACAGAGAAAGAAAGAAAGACAGAGACAGAGAGAGGAAAAGTGAGAGAGTAGAGGGAGGGAATGCATAAGGGAGAGAGGGGATAGGAGGGAAAAGGAGACAGACATGAAAAGAGACAGAGTAAGATAGAGAAATGGAGATGGAAAGAGGAAGAGGGAGAGAAAGAGGGGGAAAGAAAGAGAGGTAGAGGGAGGGAGATAGGGACAGAGGGACAGAGAGGCAAAGAGAGGGCACCAGGGGCTAAGGAAAGGACAGAAAGGCGACAGATAAATGCCAAAGAAAGGGTATATGAGAAAACAAAGCTAGACATGACCAAAAAACAAATTACCAATAAAAGTTAAACAATTTTTTTCCTGTTGGATTTGAACTTCTTGGAATTTCTGGGGGGAAAATAGTTAAGGTCTGCCAGTAGGATTTTTTTTTTTTAACTATCAGAACCATTCCCTGAAATGTCTCTCCCAATGTGGTTGATAAGATAGCTAACAGTGTATGAACTATATAATCCAGCAGAGGGAAATGTCATTGTAATGTCCTCTATGTCACTTTCACTCTGTCTTTTTTTCTCAAAATATAGACAAAGGTCCATAAAAACCCATCAGATCCTCTTTCCTTGCTTCTTCCTCTTCAGTCCCCCTGAATCACAGTCACCCAGTCATAATTTCCAAGGAGTTTCCCCCAGAGGAAAACCCTTATGTTAAACCTTGAAAACTGCAGCATAGATATTACAGATCCCAATATGATGGAATTTGTGTCCATATGAAAATATGACATATAAATAGAAAGAACTGGAACTTTTAAATATAACTAGACCCTTATGTACAGTGTCAGATCATTTCATGGATCAGCAAGTTTACTTTATCCTAATTGCTATCAGAGTCCAACAGCTGTCTGGGGTACAGAATGTTTGTGGGGTACAAAAGGGATCAAAGAGTACTGCTTGTCTGAGCCCCGTCTTCTCCTGAGCATTACCAACCCTTCCCAGTTCCTCCCATTAAACATCACTTCTTTTTAGTCAACACTCACAGGACCACCACTGAGGGAATGGCTTTCCTTTCAAACATGCCTCAGGAAGAAGAATGGGAATGGGAGGCACCTGCTGTCATTATCTCAGAAAGTCCAGATTGCTTACAAACCTCAACCAGGCAGAAACTACTTGTTCATTTTATTTCTAGGATAAGTTCACTTCTTCTTTCGCTTCTTTTGGAAAGTTATAAACAATACAAATTAATAATGTTCTTATACATAGCTTAAACCCCCAGCTTGGAAGTTCCCAGCAATAAAAAGGTTATCTCTCCCTGGCAAATATACATTTATATTTTTTATATTTATATATGTAATTAAAGTCCCAAAGCCCATTGCTTTGCTCCTCCTTGATAGTCATGTCTTAAACCTATGGGAAGAGCAAAATGGAGTTGGTAAGAGCAGGAGAGTGGAGAACTTGGTCCCTGTCCAGTCTTTTTCCAGCTTCTTCATGCTTGTTGGGCTCTGCGGTATGCTCTGGCTTTCAGGTTTAAGAGAGGAGATAGACAACGCCAACCCCACTTCTGGCAGCTAGATCATACAGTGGATAGAGTGCTGGGTCTGGAGTCAGGAAGAACTGAATTCAAATCTGGCCTCGGTTACTAAAAGCTATGCGTCCCTGGGCTAGTTTTTGCCTCATTTTTTGCCTCATTTTCCTCATCTATAAAATGAGCTGGAGAAGGAAATGGCAAACCTCTCTAGTATCTTTGCCAAAAAAAATCCCAATCTAAGTCATGAAAAGTGGAACACAACTGAAAAATGACTAAACAATAGCATACTTTGTTTCCTGATTTACATTTTACGATTGACTTGGTTAAATGGGTCTCTACTATTTCCTGTGTGTTTTCTTTGTGGAACGGGTATTTGGTGGGAAGGGAGTCAAGCCTTGGTTCTAAAGTTTGGGTCTTCCTTTCCCCATAAAAGAAATAGTGATTGGAAGTTTAGCTTGAACCTGAAAACTACATCTCCTGGACTAAGATTTAGAGGGGCGGATAAATATAATTCTAGCCCAGTACTCCTCTCCCTGAGGACAGCAAAGTGGCCCAACTCTGGTCTCAACCTCCTGCTTCATGTTCTGACAGTAATTAAAGCCTCCTTTGGAGAAGGGTAGGGTTAGAGATGTCTATTCTGCCTTTCTTAAACTACATATTAACACCTTCACGCTATAAATAGGAGGCAAGCTCACTGCAAATCATATAGATATAAATATACATATATATGTTTATATATAACTATATATACCTATGTATTCATATATACACATGTGGCCATATACCTACATATTCATAAATATATATGTGACCACATACCTATGTATTCACATATATACCTGTGGCTGTATATCTATGTATCTATACATGTATGTGTGTATGTACATAGAGATATATATCCTACTTCGAAAATCAACATCCTTCTCTTATGTACCTTATCAGCTGTGACCTATCCCCTAGCTTCACTGGAATAATGAAAAACATAGATCAGTAATGCAAAGGCCAATTACATTTTATGTACGATAAAGCAATTTTAAAAGAAGATTTAAACAGAAAACAAACAAACTCTTAAGAGATCAGCAAAGGGGAGAAGGAAGATACAGAGAGATAGAAACAGAAATGGCAACAGAGACAAACTTGATCAAAAGATGGGAAAGTCCAGATTTTAAGTTCTGTTCTTGGCAGTATAAACACTTCTACTCATTCTGTATCTGTTTCGTATGACTTCTATATAGCTCAACTATATCTCTTGTCTTAGTGTATCAGTATTCTAACCTATTTGCCCATAATGGTGGTATCATTGTCCCTCTTAACGCTGCCCCTTTCCCTACTGGGGTTCTGTACAGCCACAGTAGCCCTGGCTTCCCAGCTTCATCATTCTCTCTCCTATCTTCCTTGTGTGTTATGAGTTTATAATCATGGGTATCCCCCTCTTCCTCCTCTTCTTTCTTCCCTAGAAATGGGAGAAACAGTTTTATAGGGGCTCAGTAGATAAATATTAGTGAATTCCTCTCCATCAGTGGACATAGGTCTCCATTAATATCTGGTTATAATAGAATCACAGAATCATAAATGGAAATGACTTTAGAAGTCATCTGGGACAACTCTTTAATTTTATTAATGAAGCCCAGAAGTAAAATGGCTTCCTCAAGTCACAGTGTTAAGAAGGAACAAGGTGTGGTCATTTTTTATTTCCCCTATTCTACAGCATCCAATGAGAGTTCACATTAAAATGGCAGCTAAAGAGTGTTCAGGGATGTCACACTATTGTCCACATTATCCTCTTCCAGGCCACCATCATCATCACCACCATCACTTTCCCTCCCAACTAGCTAAAAAGGCATAATCCTAACCCTCAATCCTGAATACCTTTTGAGTTGCATTCCACTTATCGAACATGTCTATGTGCTTAACAGAGCTCTGTACCAGAACCCAGGGGAGACATAAAGATTGATGAGACAGTTCCTGCTTTCATGGAGCTTATAATCTAATTATACTAGATATAATTTACTAAATTCTAGTAATATCCCTGGGAAACTGGCATTTGGATCTTTCTCTTGCCTAAATCTCATTGCTTTTTTTTTCTCAGTAGCTCCTTTTTTTTATTCCTTCCTTCCACCTTGTTTCTATCACCCCTAAACACACAGCGACACTCTTCCTCTTGTTTCTGTTCTTTGTATTATACCTCGCAATTCTGAGATCTGAAGGACATTCCCTGAATAAAGTGCTAAGTTTCTTCAGAGAGCACTTCATGTACTTCCAGGAAAAGGCCCCGGAGAAGTCACATCCATAAATAACACTGCTGTGCATTGATCCAGAAGCCTTTCCAAATCCAAGGGGCCCTCTTGCGATAACCAAGCATTGGGCTTGACCCCAGTGCTGGGCTGTTGGGGAGCCCCAAAACAGCCAAGGTATACCACTGGTCTTTAGGCTTTTGCCTGAAGCCTGGCACTGAGAGGAGGGAAAACTGAGAGGGGAGGAGGGAGAAGAGGGAGGGCCCCACCCCCCACAACAGAGGCAAACACAGACAGAAGCGGGCACAGTAAAATATTTTACTACAAAACAGAATTACTCCAAAGACTGATGGACTCACTCGTGAGACCCACTCACATTTATGAAGGTCATAAGTTATAGGCTCTGGGCACACTCACAGGAGCACAGCGATCACCTTTTATGGGTGAAACTTCCTGCGATATATTAAACTCTCCAGAAAACAGACAAGGGGTTTATGGCAAACGATAACTTTAATGCCTGGAAACCATTCGGTGATTTTGGGAGGATTATTAGTAACAGGGGCAAGATGCCGAGTGGTTCCCAGGCACCTGCTTCTATGCTGAGCTCTCAAAAACCAATACAGCTTCTCTCCCTCCCTCCATCCCCCTCACTTCTCTGCCTTTCTCTGTTGTAGCCATCCACCCACAACTACAGCCATTGAGCTTGGACTCTGGCAGGAGGAGGAGGCTGGGGGCTTATGGAAGGGGTTTAACCAAGATGGGAGGACCATCCGGTCCTAGGTAACGGGCGATTAAGGTCCAAGCAGAGATGAAGGGTCCCAGCGAGCGCCTTCTAGACTGCAGCCATCAATGTCTCAGGCAACGTTGAAGGGAACAAAGAAACTCTAGGGCAGTGGTTATCAATATTTCTGTGTGTGTCACGGACCCCTAGCAGCTAGGTAACATGGTGAATAGAGCTCTGGGTCTAGGGTCAGTTAGACCTGAGTTCAAATCCATCTCAGATAATTTACTAGCTGTGTGACACTGCTGAGTATATCACCAAACCTCTGTCTGCCTCAGTTTCCTTAACTGTAAAATGTAGAATATAATAGCACCTACTGCCCGCAGTTGTTGTTAAGATCAAATGAGATAGTATTTATAAAGAGCTTAGCACAGTAACTGGCACATAGTAGGCATTTAATAAACATTTGTTTCCTTCCTTTCCTTTCCTTCCTTCTCTTCCTTCCTTCCTTCCCTTCCTTCCATCCTTTCCTTCCTTTCTTTTGTTCCTTCCTTCCTTTCTTCCTTCCTTCTTTCCTTCTTTCCTTCCTTCCTTCCTTCTTTCCACAGTCAGATGAAGCCTAACATAACTGTAGTTCGTAACTTACATCCATAATCAAAGGAAATACTAAATTTCAGTTAAAGATTAGTAAAAATAAAGATTTTTTTTCCATCCAAGCTCACAGACTACCTCATCAATATTTCAGTGGTCCCAAAGAGGGGAACACTTCTGCAACAGAATTGGCTTGCCCTGGAGAACACAGCTCCTAAGTTACAGAAGCAGGATTCCATCTAATGCAGGTCTCTGACTCCAAGTCTGGTATCTCCAGGGTAAGAATGCCTGCAATAAAGTCATCTATTATTTACTGAAACTTATACAAGAAAAAAGAGGCTGCCCCTTTTGGGGTAGTTCTTTCCTACCCCTATTCTTTAAGGGAGTATAAACAGCTACTCAGTCACATGGTCAAGATCATTTTTGGAAATGCTTTGCCACATGATTTATGAGAAGCCCTGGAGTGCTTCCAACTAGCATCTAATCACATCACCAGAAATGGAGTTCCTCTTATGTGTTCTTTCCTATCCCAGAGACTAAGCCATTCCCAGAAACTTGTAAGCAGCCTAGTAATCCAGGGCTGGCTTCTGATATACATAGGCTTCCAGGGAGACAGTATAGGTAGTATGTTGGTAAATATTTAACAAATGGTTCTCTGGGGCAAAAATGTCCACATACCACATTGTTTTAATCATCGTTATTAACACTTTCTCCATTACTTTAAGTCTAGACAATCAATAAAACGTAAGTCAAGCCCTGAATTGCATTTTTCTTCTGATTTCTTAGGGGTAAATGCTCACAGGGAAAACTTAACAATTGTATATTAAGGAGGGTTCTGGCTGTCTCTAGTACATATATGAAATGGTTTCAGGGGAGCTTAGATGGAAGAGAAGGACTGTCACTTAACCTCATTAAAACTCTCTGAGGCAGATATTACAGGGACCGGGGAAAGTTTGGCAATAGGGTCTGACTTAATGGACTATCCACATAGGTACCTAGCTCGTCATGATAATACTGGACAAATTCAACCATGTGGTCAAGAGATAATTCCAGGAAAGGTAAGAGAAAGGATTGGAAGTCAAGGGACCAAGGTCTTAGTCCCCTCTCTGTTACCAACAATCTGTGTATAACCCCTGTCCCAAAGGTCATTGATATGGAACTCCTTATTAGAATAGATGAATGTGCTTCCCTGCAAGATGGTTGGTTGAAAATTGAAGCTCTCATGGTTCACCCAATCCCACACAGGAGAGAGTCCCATACCAATGGCCCTTGGGAGAAGAGTTATATGTGTAACCAGCAGAATTTTGGGCTCTGGAATAAGCCTTAGCAATCATCCAGCTAACTACTCATGTTACAAATGAGGAAATTGGGTCAGAGAGAGATTAAGTGACTTGCTGAGAATTATATAGATAGGGTAGCTATGTAGTGTTGAAGAGAGCCCTGGGTCTCAAGTTAGGAAGATCCAAATTCCAATCCAACATGAGACATTTACTAGCTATATAACCTCTGTCTGCCTCAGTTTGCAAATGAGAATTTGTAAAATGGGGGTAATAATGGCACCTACCCCCCCAAGGTTGTTGTAAGGACAAAATGAAATAATAATTATAAAGTACTTGGCACAGTACCTGGCACAAAGTAAATGCTATATAAGTATTATGAATGACTGTACAGACACTAGAACCCAGCTTTCTTAAATACTAGGAGAGAAAACATTTCATTGTACCATGAGTGCCCACCCTTGGACATTTCATGAACTATGGCCATGCTTTACAGACCTCAACTGGGCAGTGAAGTAATTAGATTAGATGACTTCTAGTTATCTCCAATCCTAAATCTTGATCCTATGGCATTAATAGTATCACTAATGTCTCCTGTGAGGCAAGCTGACTTACTTATGATCTTATACTAATCTAGGACTACCTATTTAAAGTTCAAGAGGCTATCTACTGCCTCTCTCAAATCTTATTTGCTGGTTTAGTTATTTGTATCCTTAAGCCTCTGAATTCCCTCAAAGTTAAGGATTGGCATCTTCAGTTTCCCCTTGGACAATCTATTCTTTGTCATGGTTGGCACCCTGCAAAACTTATACTTTGCTTCCCTCATAGAATGCTAGCTCCTTTCAAGAAGAGAATATTTCATTTTTGTCTGTATTCCCAGTGCCTGATATGGCACATGGGGCATAAATAGGTTTTAATAAATGTTTGCTTATTGAATGATTAATTGATGGAAGAATGGGTTCCTTGTCTATGACTAGCAATATTTTGTTGTTGAATGCATTTTAAATATTGTTGTTGTCTGTCCTTTGTTCTCGAGGAAGACCATGACATCAGGGAGATAATGTCATGATATACAAGTGAAATGGATTTAAGTGAGGCAGGGCTGTGCAAAGCCTCACTTTCTCCTCCAGAGCCATCTGGGTCCAGTGCTGAGCTATAGATCAGGAGGACTTGAGATGTCCCTGGATGCAGTGGGAGACCTTAGCCTCTTCAAGCTAAAGTCTTTAACAGGTCTCAGTTTGACTGAGGCAAAATCCATTTAGTGATTAAGGCTATGTAAGAAATGAGGCAGAGAATGGCCTCTTTACCTAGTCAAAAATGCAGTCTGGAAGGGGAAGACCCTCGGAGTTTCTGGCCAAAACAGAAACAATTATTATTTCCATTCACTTTAGCCAATCAGGGCCCAAACAAGGATCAAGAAGGACTTGGCCTGGTACTTATTAGTGGCCAATCAATGAGAATTAGGAATGATTTGGGTTTACAAAAGGTTTCAGAGCTCAAAATGTACATACCCTTTGAGCAAAGCACCCCCAAGTAAGGGTATGATACCCTATGTAGACAAAGGGAAGGGAAAAGAAAAAGAAAAGAAAGAATTGTGTTGCCCAACTGGTCATTTCCAGTTGGGTCACCAGTGGGGCAACTGCTTTTCTATGCACAGAGGTTGTTTGTCCTTAGTCCTCAATGAGTACATGACTTTAAATGAATTCCAAATAAAGCCACCTCATTTCTATACTCTGACTTTCTAGAATATCAGGTACCTACAACCTTTGCTGATCCCTCCAGAAATGAGAAGTAGGCCCCAGTTTATCAACCCTTCTCAATCTGAGCAAGCCCCAGATCATTACTTTGAAGTCCCACCAACCCAGGAACATTGCCCTCAGGAGCAACTAGCTACATCTACCAGCAGTCACTTAGTACAGGACAGCAGCTGCCTCCTCTCCCCATCCCCTTCCACTCCCCAGGGATATCCTTTCTCAGCTTTGAACTTCCTTAGACTGCTGCCATCATTAACCTCAGTGAGTGAATCCTTTCACCAACTCTTATGTCCTAGTTCCTTAATTTAGAACACAAGATCATTCATTCTGTTTCCCTTGAAGCAGCTGATCTCTAGGTCCTAATGTACATATATAGTTATTTTATCACAAGGTATCCCAAAATAGCAAGTGGCTTTGATCCCCTTGGTTCCAATTTATCTTGAATTGTGGCTTCTAATTTCTCAACTCTTGGGGCTAGTTTTCTATAGTCCTGGAAGCTCACTTATACTTACTACCAGGTAAGGATCTCTGAAGTGGCATGTGAGCTGTCCTTTAAAGGAAAGTCAATATTCTAAAAGGTTCAAGAAAGGTATAGGTGCAAGATACTGCATTTGGTCTTCAAAGGCACAGAATTGGGAGACTGAGTATTATTTATGGAGAATAGCTAATTGTGAATGGAGCAGAGGCCATATAAGCAGGAATGACTTTAAGAAAGAATGAAAAGGGGGCAGCTAGGTGGCACAGTGAGTAAGACTGCTGGCCTCGGAGTTGGGATGACCCGGGATCAAATCCGGCCTCAGAAAATGAGCACCCACACATAAATAATGACTAGCCGTATAACCTTGAGCAAGTTACTTAACCCCAATTGCTTAAAAAAAAAAAAAAGAATGAATGAAAAGGTAGGTGGGTTCCAGATTGTGCCAAGCTTTAAAAGCAAGGCTGAGGATCACAGGTCATCCATTTTGTTGTGTTCTGATGCTTATTTTTGAAAACCCAAATTAAAAGGCAAGGTAGTAAAGGAAGAATGAACCCAGCTGGCTATGGGTATTCTAGTTTCACAAGAGTTCTTAGTTCTAGACTGCTACAAGTAAGTCTGTCATCAAATCATAAAATATTGAAGTTATAGATGCAGTCTCTCTCTGAATAATGAGTTTGATATAACATTTTTAACAAATAGTGATCCATTCTCTACTTGAGAGTCTTTAGGAAAAAGCAAGTTGCTACCTTGGAGACATGGGGATGGGTGTACATTTGATTTCATATAACATTAAATGTTAGGATACTCTTTCTTCCATTGAGCAAAAATTTGCCTGCCTATACTTCTTACCCACTCACCTTAGTCCTGCTTCTGAAGGCAATAAGAATGTTTAGTACTTTATTCACATGGATGTCCAGCTGAAAATAACTCTGTTTGCCCGAAGCCTTTTTTTTTCTCCAGCCTAATGTTGGAGAACAAGCAAGAGGAATGAGACCCCTTGGGAGAGGCATATTGGTGATCAAAGGTCCTATGACTGTGGATCAAAGACAAAAGGTCAAACTGAAAAGAAAAAAAATATTAGTGTGTAAGGAATATAGCAGCTTCCTCTTTCTACAAAACAGATTTTGTTTTCATAACTCTTCAAACATACTTATAGCCAATTAACCATATTCTATACCAACTTAGGATAGATAAGAAGAGTATTTCACAGGAGAGGGATGGGTAGAGAAAGAAGCAGATCAACTAAGGAGAAAAGAGGAGTTTTTTTTAATGCATTTGGTAGGATTTATTGTTTTAGAGTTACATAAAAATCAACCTATGCATCAATTGAGTCTGATGGTACATGCAATATTCCACATTCGTAGTTCCCTGCCTCTCTCTACAAGGAGAGAGACACATTTTCTCAATTCTTCTTTGGGTGCAAGCTTGATCAAAATAAAATATTTTATCTTACTTTTATTCCTGTTGATGTCATTGTATTCAATGTGAGTATTGTTTTCCTGGTTCTGCTTTCTTCACTTTTCAAAGGATCATTTTAGTCAACCAATCAATGAATATTAAGTGATTACTATGTGCCAGATCTTCCCAGGTTTCTCTGAATTCTTCCTATTTGTGTTTTGTTACAGTGAAGAATAAATGTTCCACATAATATTTAATTGTTCTACAGTCAAGGCACATCCTTAGTTTGTGGGGGTAGGGGTGGGGGTGGGGGTTTGATACCATGAAAAGTGCTACAATGAATTTTTTGGGTACATATTGGATCTTTCTGGCTTTGTCTTCCTTGTGGGTATAGGCCTATACGGTCACCCCGTATACACATTTAAATCATATAAAATTCCTCAAAATATTCAACAGGACGAACTTTAATCAATGCCCTTCTGATTATTTATATCAAGAAAACTATCCAGCAGGGAAATATATGTCTGCCAAAGGTACTCAGCACTATCAGGGAAGGTGTCCAGCACAGACAAACGTGAGAAGGATACCCTTTAGAGGGGAAGGTGTTTCACACACTCCTATTTACTGATGACATTGTGCTGATTTCATCAAGTCCACATTGCAGAGCCTCCTAAAAAAGATTTATAATCACTCAGACAAGTTCAGCCTAACTATCGACACATAAAAATGCAAGTGAAAGATAGATGTCGACTGTCCAGATTACAATTTGCAGTTAGATGGACAAGCATAAGATCCGGTCTATCTAGACATCCATCTTGGAGAGACAGAACAAGAGGAACAATGATCTAGGCCAACATTGAATAGGATGAGGAGAGTAAGCTGAACTGCATTTGGAAAATTGCACCATGTTTTTAATGACCTAAAGCTTCTCACTGAAATAAAGGCCAATCTTTTAAACATGAGCCCTGGCAATGCTGGAAAGTAGGTAATACCACAGTATCAAAAGAATTAAAATCTAAAGTCATCCAAAGGTCAACAGCATAAAACCCATGGTTTTATGACTATCACTGAAGAATTGCACAAGGGAAATAGTAGAAAAATATTAATAGGGAAATGCTTGATTTTGAAAGGAAGCAGGCAGGTCATGCAGCAAGAGCAAGCAAGAGGTGATCAATGGGTAATAGATTTGTTCTTTTAGATTCTATATAATGTCAGGAGATCTAGAGGAAGGTCCACAGAATGTTAGGTGGATCTCTGTGGAGGATTATGTGAGAACGTGAATAAGAGTTGCACAGGATGAGAAGGGATTGATGAATGGTAATACATAACATTGGAAGGAATATCCTGATTGATTATATCACAGAAATAACAAACTATTGAAGTTTATTAATTCCATAGCTTCATCAATTCCTGAGTAAACATGGAGCTCATTGAGGCACCAATGCATAGAACATAATGTCATTTATTAATTTCAAACAGACCTCAACCCTGTCCATCTTAATATTGAAAGCCACCCAGTACTAAGCTATATGTTGACTTGGTTTGAAGGATCTGGTCATGTTCTGCATGAAATTTCTCTACTTTTTCATCCTCTGTAATAAATGTTGGTCCATTGGTGGTATCTATCATCATGGTGGTCACTTTGCATATGCTTGTGAAGTATATAAAAAATGATGTGATGTTCTTTTGGGCACACAATAAAAACAGCACTGAACTTGGAGTCGGGAAAATTCTGGGCTTGAATCACATGTCAGACACAGAGTTTCCTCACTGGTAGAGTGGGAAGGGAGGTGGGTGGACTAAATCTTTCCTATCCCTTCCAGGTCTAAAGCTATGATCCCATGAACTCCTTTATCCAAGGATGATCTCTAAGGAATTTTTCATTTAGTTTAAGCTTTATTATATCTTCTGGTTTCAATATTTTTGTGGTGTAATAACTATGTAAAAACTCTTTGGTCATTGAATAGAAATACTATATTGAATGACAGCAGTGAAATTAGTGTTTATAAATGAACTAACTGGAGTCCATGTCTCAAGATTCTCCCTTATCTAATACATAGACAAATTGCTAAGCCTAAAGTACAGGTTTTATGACAATCTCCTGCTCAAGGAAATCTCATGGATCCCTCCTACCCCTAGGAGAAAACAAAACAAAACAAAAACCTTCCCTACTTGATATATAAATTTCTTCATAAACTGGGTCAAGCTGACTTTTTTACAGGTTTATTCAACATCACTCATCTATCACCCAGTCTATGATCTAACTAAACTTACCTACTTGGTCTTTTCCATACATAATAGATTATGGCCAATCCTATACCCTAACAATGGTTGTGTTTAGCATTTATATCAAACTATAAGTTTTGAAAAATTCTTTAAATATGTCATCTAATTTCCTCTTCACAATTTTCCTCTTTCCTAACCAAAGGGCACATTAACAGAATTGCTTCATCTCAAATGGCAAAACATGGAAAAAATTTTACTTTGACCTGTTTTTTTGCATTGTGATTCTTCACACTCTTCTTCCAACACCCTGGTTATAACCACCTCATTGCCATTAATTTTAGATTCTGCCTTCCCTGTGTGCAGACTTTACTTTTTCCCATGGGTATTGTTTTTCAAAAATAGAAGGAGAGGAACCCTTAGATATATACTGCCAGACATGAACTCAACCAATAAAGTCAGAAATCATGCTTAATCCACTTCTGCCCCCCACCCCCGCCATTTACTCATCTCAGGATCTAAGGTTGATTCTTTAATTCTTTGCACCTGCCCAAATAAGAGTATAGAAGAGATTCCTTCCCTAAGGTTCTGTTTTCCCTAGAACACTGACAGAATAAGTTTCTCTTAATTAGAATCTGACAGAATGGAAGACCAGAGAGATATACCAAGTCACATCTTGAGAAGAAGGAATAGAATCCTGAGACCAAAGCTGATGGGAAAAAAACTTCCCAAGATCTATGAGCATGCTCAATTTTCATGCCTGTAATTTGCACAGTGACATTTCCCCTGTCTTTCCAAGGCAAGAAAACCAATCAATGTGTTATTGGGGCCAAGATTATGCCCGCCACTGACTTTAATGTGTTTCTTGATAATAACATTGTTTTGTGCTTTTATTTATCCCTTTATATTATGCCTGATACCTGAAATGGAATCTCTCCCTATCTCTATCTATTGTATCCAACTCTTCCTTCAAGCCCTAATTCAGGTGTCATCTCCTCCTCATTCATTTTCTTACTCCTTTCTTCTTCTAGAAGTGAAAGTGATCTCTCTTCAATTTCCCTATAGCACTTATCATTCATTAAAAAATCATAAGTTAAGCAGGGATATGAATGAGCAGACCATTGACAACCAACTACTATCTATTTTTAAAAAACTGATTCAGACAAATACATGCATATGTATATATGTAAATGTGTGCATATGAGTCTATACATATATGTGTGTGTGTGTCTGTGTGTGTCTGTGTGTACATGTTGAATATTTCCAAAGCACTTTATTATCTGATTTGAGCCTCACAATCCCAGTGGAGCACTTAATAAAGGCATTCATATACTCATTTTACAAATGAGAAAACTGGATCTCAGAGAAGTTAAGTGACTTATTCAGGGTCAAAGAGCTAATAAAGGTTAAGCCCTTTGGATGAGATCTGAACTCATGTGTGATTGATTGCAAGTCCTGAAATATGTGCATTATTTCGTGCATAAATTTTGTACCTTAAGTAGGCCCCATAAAGCATGCCCAGGTAAGTAGCATCATAGGCACCCACAGTAGAGAAAGGAAAGACACCATCCCTTGGAAAGAAATGGAGATGCAAGAACCATAAGTCTGGAACTACCACCACGCCCACTCAGAGAAAGCAGACCATTTCATAGCTTACTATTTCAAGTAATTATTCTTGAAAACTAGATGGTAAGATAGTTTCTTCACATTTGGTATTCAAGAAGTCTCATTTTAGGCACACAGGTGATGAAGTTAGAACATTTACAGCAAATACATTGATTCTTTGGGTAAGTGAGGTCAAAGAGGTTTTGAAGATAAACACCATTAAATCCTCAAAATATCAATATTTGGAGTTGGAAGAGACTTTAAGAATCACCCACTCCATTTTATAGTGTAAGAAACTAAGGCCCCAAATAGTGAGTTGTCCAGGGTCATAGCAAAAAATTCATTCAACTCTGACTTCAATAAAGGCTGGATTGAGTTTGAATCAAATGAAGCCCAAATCTCAAAGGCTAATAGACCTAATAGAATTGGAAGGATGCTCCATTTCCTCTTCTGAAAAATAAAGGATTATATAAAGAAACAGAAACCCAAGACTGGAGTCTGAGCATGGACAGGAGTTCAGGTCTCCTCAACCCTAGACTAGAATCTTTTTCGGACAGGTTGTTGAAATTTGGCCTCCCTTGGAGGTAATTAGTCACTAAGCCTTCTAGAAGAATGGTCCTTATTCTCAAGACTTAGGACAAGCAGATGAGTAGGGAGGGAATAGCCATCAATTCTTTCAGGTATACCTCAATTCCGAAAGGCAAAGTCTGATTACTCTTTCTTTTCTTGACCTGGGCTCTGCAAGTTCTTGACCAGGATTTAGTTCTGAGCAACACATCTGTGGGATTGCCCTGGTTGGAATTTCAGTGGACTCTTCCTGGACTTAGCCACTATCAACCATCTGGCAAGTTTTGATGGTTCAGAGTGACAGGACAGTAGGTTCCTCTTTGGTCTTGGGATTCATTCACTGGCTATTCTGCTGCAGGTTTTAGACTGGGTTGAGTGCTAGACACAGAGACCCCACTTGGAACCTAGGGAAAGCCCCTGCTTGCTTCTGAACTTTCTCTTCAGTACATTTCTTAGAGTTCATGACTGCTACCTACCCCTAGGTGTAGATCTGCTTCCAGTCCACTCTGGACCTGTGACCCAAAACTTGAGAATGAATGATAGTATTCTCATTTGGCACCTCTTTCTGCAGCTTGAAGAAGGTGGCCTAAATTTTTGATTAGTCCTCATGTTGATTAGAGACACACAGTCTCTCAATGATGCTTACTTTGACTTCTTGCTGTGGCGCACATGCAGACTTCTTTCTTTTTCAGGTCCTATGCTGGAGGGCTGCATGTGAATGTTTCTGCCTACATCCTATCCCCAAAGTCCAGCTCTCTCTGACTCTCTATGATATTCAGGACTGGAAAATTGATTCGTGATTTTCACTAGAATTTCCTTATCAGTACTCAATTTGGTGCATTTTTTAAGTACTGTATCAAGGGGTGGTGGGCAAGAGCTAGGCTGCAGTTCTTTCTGTTAAAATGCCATCTTGGCTCTGCTTTGCCCCATTCAGTTCTGATCCAAGTTCACTATCTATCATCTTAGTTCTTGTCCAATTAACATGGATAGCTAAGTTAGAACTATAACTAGGGTATGGTGGCAGAACTTTTCCCCATGGTGGGACATTTAAGACACATGATATAGTTTGAATTCATCTAAGGAAAATGTTTGTGTTTGAGAGGGGAGTGGTCAGTGGGAATAGGATGATAAAAACATGGGTAGGCAGAGTCTCTTGTAGTAAGAACAGTTCAACTGTCTCTCAGGTTTCCTTAGGCGAGATGGTAAGAAGGGAGGAGAGTGAGTAAAGAGAATTTGTAGCTGGAGACACCCAAACTCTGATCCAGAGAAGAGGTGGGAAGAGAAGCCTGTCCCTGTTCTAGCTAGTTATTACCATTAGGTTCCAGTGTTCTAGCCCTACCGATAGCTTCTCACAACATATTTTGATACTAGGAAAAGGAGGTAGCATAGTTGCCCAGCTGCTTGAGGGCCAGAAGCAAACTGGACAGTGCCTCTTGCCCCAAATCCCTGCCCATGATCCACCCATGGAGAGGAGGAAATTGAAGTGGAGTAAATTGGGGGAAGAAAAATAGTGCCTTAGCATGCTAATAACCACGTAGATAACCATGCTTCCCTGGCTATGCCCTTGCCTCCCATGTCAACAGCAACCAAAAAAGAAAGGTAAAGGAGAACAATAACAACTTTTTCTTTTCTTTGAAGTTTTGCTTTCCCAAGTTACTCAAACTTAAAAAAAAAAGGTGGAGCACAGGAGAGAAGGATTCAGCATTTCTTGAATCCCTGTTTTGGTAAAGGAACCAAAGGCTAGATGGCAGATATAAAAACAAAAAGGAACCTGTCCTTGCCCTCAAGCAGTTTATTCTACTAAGGAGGAAGAAGGGAACCGGTTTTCATTTTAGCCTAAACCAAATATGATTATAAAAGAAGAAAATCTTAGGAGTGTTGAGAAAACACTTAGTAAAATCTGAAGTTCCTCCCCACCCCACCCCTCAAAAGGAATGATCTTTTACTGAGACTATCATATAATTATGCCACTCCATTAGCAAAGATAATGAAGAACTGACTTTATTAAAAATGACTGTGTAACAGACCACCAAACATCTTTTTGTAGATATTCATTACATGAACTGAAGAGTCATTTCCAAATTATCTTAACCACCAAGCACCCTTCACCTTCAAGTCTAGCTCCCATACTTCTGCCATCTCCTCTGAGAGCCTGCGTATTTCATTCTCAGGTTCTGTGGCACTCATTCCCAAAGCACCTGGACTGGTAAGATAATTCTCACCACAGGAAACTCCTGATAATTCAGTTGGCAGAAATGAGGGGCTCAGAGGCTCCCTCCACAAATCTTTAAATCAACTGGCCATGCAGATGCTGGAGAGGCAGCAGCTGTTTGCAGTAGCAAAGGACATTCATCTTCTGGCTTTTATTTACTTGTTTCTGGGGAATGTAGTCAAGCAAACACATCAAAGCCAAATCTTCTCTTCCTAGGTCTCTGACAAAGGCATCCCCAGGAATTTGGACCATGAGGGCTCTCTCAGTAAAAGTCATGCCATAATGAGCACAGCTCTCTTGGATAGGGGTGAAGGTGGAGAGGTGTGATATCCTTTTACAATAATATAGAAGTTTTGACATTCTATTACAAAAGTTGATAGAATTCCAGGTACCCTGTAGAATGTTATTCCCTTTTCTTTTCTTTTTTGACCAGAATGGTGCAAGGAGTTCCCAACAGGGAGCTTATTTACTAATGCAAGTCAGCATGATCAATGCCACCAAATAGTCTTAGAGAGTTGCCTGAGACCCTGGGAAATTCAGTGAGTTGTCCAGGATGACGCATATTGAATATGTGGCAGTCAAGACTTGAACCCAGGTCTTCCTGATTCTAAGGTATTTTGCAGATGAGGTAACTGATCTCTATGATCACACAGCTAGTGTGGCTAAGGCATAATTAGAACCCTTTTCTCCAGATTCAGAATTCAGAACTATGTCACATGATGCCTCTACAAAAATTAACATTAGGAATTAAAAATAATTCTAAACATTATCCTATGGCATCAACCCTGGAAAATAGATACTGAAGGTACTATCATCACCACCACATAGAAAAGAAAACTGAGACTCAGAAGAATGGGCAATGACCTAACCAATAAGTGCTAGAGAGAGTCACCCTCTGTTCCTCCTGACACTAATCCCACATCCTGCCTCTTCTTTGTCCCAGATGTCCATGTCACTTATTAAGTATAAATAATGAAAGAAAAAGTGTGACCCTGCATGAACACAATGGTGAAAGTGGATCCCAAGGGAAGAAGGGAGTCTTTGGCTATCCCTAGTCCCTGGAACCACCTGGAATCATGTATGCAAATGCAACGACTGCTAAGGTGCCAGGAGAAGGCAGTAAAGTAATGTGCTGTGTGGTGGGGTGTTCCTTCATCCAGCAAGCCAGCTGCAACAATACTCCTGCCAAGTACAGCAGTCTTACCATCAGAGGTCCTCAGCACTTCATGAACTAAAGGCTCAGGGAAGAAAGTACAGAACGTAAGCCAACCTGTGCTGTGGGAAGAGAAGCGAAAGGCTCTCAAGGAGAGTTGAGTGACTCTCCCCTTCCCTCCTCACCTCCCCTCCCTGCCCCTCTCCTTTTCTCTTCCATAACCTCTTCTCTCCTCTCTCCGTCTTCATATATAGATATAGATATGAGTCAAAGAGATGGAGACAGAAATATATGGGTGTTGCGTATATATGTATAAGTGTGTATATACACATATATTCCCCTATCTCTCTCCCTGTCTTTTTCTGTCTTTGTATCTCTAGAAATATATGTGTGTATATGTAAATGCACACATATGTACATATATGCATACATACACATACACAGATATATGCACATACATACATACACATATTCACATACATAATACATAGATCTATATACATATATACATACACACATACATATACTTATATATATATTATACATACACATGTATGTGTATGTAGCTAGGTGGCAGAACAGATAGAGTGCCAGTGCCAGATCTGGAGTCAAGAAGATTTATCTTCCCAAGTTAAAATCTGGCCTCAGACACTTACCAGATGTGTGACCCTGGGCAAGTCACTTGACTCTGTCTCAGTTTCCTCATCTGTCAAAAGAGCTGGAGGAGGAAATGGAAAACAACTCTAATATCTTTGCCAAGAAAACACCAAATGGAGTCTTGAAGAGTGGGACAGAGATGAAATAACTGAACAACAACATAAACACAACACATTAACATACATACAGGCATACATGTGTATATTCCCTTCTCTCTTCCTACCATCTCATTGTTATCTCTGTCTTTATCTGTCCATTATCTCTTTATGTGTCTCTGTCTCTCCCCCCACCCCTATCTGTGTATTTCTACTCTCCCACTCCTCGCCCCCAAGGAATATCAAAACAAATTTTTTTAAAACCTATGGGAGAGCAAAGAACAGTCAGCAGATGTCAATTACCAGGTGCCAGGAAACCCTCCTTTTTCGCACCAGTAAAGTCAAATCTTATACAATAATTACTAAACCTAGAGCTGAATTTGTGGTAGCAGAAAGGCCATATTTCTGCCTTTTTAGCACCAACTAATCTGAATCCAGCCCAGGTTAGGAGATGAGCAGCAAAGGCTGTTGTGTGATGTCTGCTAACTGGAAATGGTCTAATTCAAGTCCCTGTTCAGGACCAACAGTGTCATCCAAGCAGCTAGCCCCAATTCAATTCAATCTAATCCAACTCACCATGCAGAGGGTGTCCCAAAAGTCTCAGTGCAGTTTTAAGTTTGATGTTTCATAGCTCAAAGTTGACTATTAGCTATGGATGAGGCACTGCATACATACTACACACTACATACAGACTTTACAATTGTGTTGGTTCCCTAAAACTGCAAGTAGACCCTGTGCATTTATTTAAGTACCATGAGAAATAGGAAAGAATAAAATCTTAAAAAAAAATTCTCTGGGCCTTTTCTGAAAGAAAGAATAGGTTAAACTGTGTATCTCTACTGTGGCAGCTGATGGCCCAGTGACCTGAACACTGGACTTGGAATCAGGAAGAACTGAGCTGAAATCTGGCCTCAGACCCTTATCTGCCTTATTTGGGGCAAGAAATCACTTAACTTCCATTAGCCATTTTCCTCAAGTGTAAGAGACAGTGATTTTAGTACCTACCTTTCAAGGATATTGTGAGGACTGAATGAGACAATATTTTCAAGAACGCTTAACACAGAGCTCAGCACATAGTAGGTCCTATATAAATGTTTATTCCTTTCTTCCAAAGGGGAGAATGAGTTTTTCTAGCAGCAATAGAAGTAGTTCTGGGGAACTGTTTCATTTCTATTCTTCCTACTTCCAAATTTACCAATACTTAATGAGGAGCTCCATTATTTGGTTCCTAGAATCATAGAGTTAAAGTTGGAGTGTAGACATGGTTTAGATCAACCCTGTTATTTTAATAGATGAAGAAACTGTGGGTCTAAGAGGTTGTGGCTTAAGGTCACATGGACAGTAAGCATTAAGGATAGGATTTGAACTCTAGTCCCTTGGCACCAAATTCATGAATAGCTCTTCCCATCCCACGAAAATGCCTTCTGCTTCTCCTTACAGATAATTTATGTGCTTGCTAATTAATGAGTATACTGTTCAAAAGATCATAGGTAAGAAAATAGAATGAGGATTAAAAAGATAGACCTGAATTTTCACTTTTGGGTCCTGAATAAACCCGGAATTGAATTCTCCCAGTTTAGCATTTAGGGGGTGGGCAGGGAGAGAAGGAAGGGAGAGCAGGAAGACAGAAATTTAAAAGTCTCCCAAGTTCTCTGGAGTACCAAGTGGCTCTTAGGAAAGAATTCTGTGACAAGTTAAATGCAAATGAACCAGAAACATAGAGACTAAATTCCTCTTGAAATACCCCTGGGTGGGAAAATTAAGAGGAAAGCAATTGGCAAAATGTCTCTGGATTTGCCAGTCCTGAAACAAGGCTGCCTCCACCCTGTCTCACTGGCTGCTATTTCCCAGATCCTGGGGGAAGCTCTCCAGCTCTCAGCTCAGCCCCAGGGGTAACCCTCCAGATAAAGGGTTCACTCTATCTGGGATGGGGCTGTGAACAAATTCATACCCTGACTGATATGCCTGCAGAGATGGGAAGTGGTCTCCAGGGACCTCACCCTGGCACCTCTCAGCCTTGTTAAATTCACTTAAAATAAAAGGAGGCAACGTACACCAGGCAAATGACAAGGGAACAGACATTATGGGATGACAGTGTGAACTGACTGACAGGCCACATTCTGCTAAACACTCAGCTGCCAGCTGGATTCCTGAATTGGTGCAGAATTGCTCCTCCAAATGCATTCCGCAGCAAATGTTTGACAAATAAGCAGCATTCCATTCTCTTAGGTGCATCCTGGCTTTTCTGCTCACAAGAGCCCCAATCTGTGCTTTCTTGCCCCCATGCTCTCACACGGCACATATCTATTTCTCATCCTGGAGCCAAGCACAGTGCAACACTGGATAAGGATGGGCCATTTGGTGTTTGAAGAGGCTGCGGGGAAAGTAGCGACATTTTTTGCCCATTTTCAAGAGGGGGAAATATCAAATGAAGCATATAGGAATTCTGTGGGAGACAGGGATTCAAAGGAGACTATGTTCGTCCTTGTTGAGGCTGCAATGTATTAAAAATGAGAAATCGCATGAGAAAAACTGTATAAAGGACGCTATTAGAGGACTGTATAACTGGAAAAAGAAAAAAAAGATGGGTCAGGCCCATAAAGAGAAAGACAATTGTTGGACCACTTAGATGCTCCACTGGGATTTGATTTCAAGTGTTCTAAGTAAGGGGTCCCAGAATGACTCATAGGATTATTGATTTAGAGATGGAAGTGACCTTAAAAGTCCCCAAGTCCAACACCATCGATTTACAGATAAAGAAACTGAGGCACACAGAGGATAAGTGATTTTCCCAACATCACACAGCTAGTATCTATGGTAGGAGTTGAATTCAGATATTTACTCTAAATTCAGTGCCTTAACCACTTTACTATGATGCCCTAAGGAGACATGGACACACATCAGATAGAATAAAACGTCAGGGATGGGTTGTGACCTACACTGTTGGACAAAATGCTCCCATATATCTCATCACAGAGCCACCGAATATTGAAATATATATATAACTGTTTAGATAGCAGAGGTGAGAAGATAGTTATCAAATCAGCTAGAACATGTCTCATATAGGTGGTGTAATGAAAAGAACGCTGGGCTTCGATTCATTTCACAACTCGATTTCTGACACTAACTAGTTGTTCAAGTCACTAAGCTCACAGCCTTGGTTTTCTCATCTGTAAAATGTAATAATATTAATAATCTCTAACTCACAGGTTGTTGTGAGGTCCAGATGAGATAAATACAGGATGTAACATACTCTTCCAATCTCAAGGGATCTATAGATATTAAATATTAAAGGAATATAATTTCCCAACATTTATGGACTATATTACAAGACTGGGATTTTAAAGCACACAAGGCTAATAAGGCCACGAGCCCTCAAGTCATGTACCTGGAACTAATTCAATCAGGTAACTATGACAATTCCCTGCTTGACTACTCTGCCTTGTTCCCCAGACCTCAGGAGTGTTCATTGCTGCCCCAGAGAGATGACAGCACCAAAATTCATGATTCCTATGGCTGACAAGGGCTAAAAAGGATCAGAATTCAGTAAACATTCCTTTAGTCAAATGGTTAGGTGATGGGGAATACTTGTTAATTGAATATTCTGACTTAGGATTATCACATATGATATACAAATTAGAAGCTTTTCAAAGAAGCACCTTAGATCTTGGGGTGTTTTGTTTTTGTTGGATAAGATGTTGTTTAGACCTATGATTTCATTGATGTAAGGAACTTCCACTGTGGAAACACCATCCATTAATTCAAATTGGTAACCCATCATAAAAGTATAGCTTTAGATAATGATACAGAGTATTAAGAATTTAGAGTGACATGCCCATAATCACACAAATAAAACAAAATTTTGAATTTTTTTGGAAAAAAATTTAAAAAAAACACTGGAAAGAGATGTCTACATTCAGAGAAAGAACTAGAAAGAACAGAATTTGAATGCAGATGGAAGCAAACTACCTGCTCTCTGTCTTTTTCTTGTTTGATTTTGTTTCCTCTTTTCCATTGTTCATTCCATCTGATACAATCCTTCTTTATAATCTGACTAATGTCTAATGTGAAACTATTTGCAGATCCTGTACTTGATTGTTTGACACCATGGTGGGAAGGAGTGGGAAGGGGAAGGAGGGGGAGAAAATTTGAAACTCAAGGAATTGTGGAAGTGAATCCTGTAAACTAAAAAAATACAAAAACAAAAAAACAAGCAAATTAATAAAGACCAAAAAAATTTTTTTTAAAAAAACCACCACCATGATTTCAAACTGCATGGGTAGCAGAAGCACACAGTGAACAGAATTCCCCATGCTTTACTTGGCCAGCACCTCTCACTTTCAGTGCCTTGTTTATTTTGCGGCATTTCCATTTTTAAAATTTTATTCTCGCTGTTAATGTCAGTCTTTTCTTCTTTCTTCCGGCCAACCTTTCTCCCCTCTTTGCATATACCTTTTGGGCTTTGGGCTCTGGCTGTGGAGGGACAGGTATGCAGCTCCTCTAGGTGTTTTACCCTTAATCTTGGTCTTATCTTTTAGGATCAGCTTATAAGGCCCAGAATCAGGGCTTTGAACCCAGAGTTTCCTGACTCCAAGACTGCTCATGCTGCTCCCCTCCTCCATGCTACCTTTTAACATTCAAATTAAACTGAAGACAAGGTAATATTTCTTTGATGATCCAAAATATACTTTCAGTACTTCAGGTTGCTGGACTGAAAAATCAATTCTTAGAATACAGAGCTATAGCTATAGAAGATAGAGAGAACTGAACTATATCAGTATTGATTAAGGAATGCCAAGAAATGATGTACCCTACTATGGTAAAGGGAATAAGCTTTTATATGGCATCTACTGTGCCAGACACTGTGCTAAGCACTTCTATCTATAACTGTTATCTCATTTGAGCCTTACAATAACTCGGTGAAGTAGATGCTATTATCATCCCCATTTTGCCCTTGAGAAAACTGGGGCAAACAGGTTAAGTGACTTGCCCAGGGTCACACAGCTAATAAGTATCTGAGGCTGGATTTGAACTCGTCTTACTGACTACAAGCCCAGAGAGTTCTAGCACTGTCCCATCAGCTGCCTAATAGCTGCTTGCTGAATAAACCCCTAAAGTTGTTTTTGTTTAGTCATTTTTCAGTCATGTCCAACTGTTTGTGACCCCATTTGGGATTTTCTTGGCAAAGATCCTGGAGCAGTTTGCCATTTTCTTCTCACTTTACAGATGGGGAAACTGAGGCAAGTAGGGTTAAGTAATTCGTCCAGGGTCACATAGCTAGTAAGTATCTGAGGTCAGATTTGAACTCAGGAAATTGAGTACTCTTGACTCCAGGTCTGGCATTCTATCCACCGTACCACCAAATTGCCATTTGGCATCTGTGGAAGGATTTTCCAGACCAGCAGTTCCCTCCCTCAATGAATTCACAGTTCCAGACCAAAAAAACATTCAGGAAATGATGAAGTGTTGATACTTAACTGCTATGCCTTACTTAATGCAAAAGACATACGGAGGGGGGTAGGAATGGGTATGTCTTTTTTTTATCAAATGAAATTTTAATTGTACTAAGTTCACTATGTAAATGACCCATTCACTGAATTCTCTTGTAAATAATTATTTTGTACAGTAGATAATTAGTGCCTGAATTACCCATTTATTAAATCAAGAGCTTCTTATATTGGGGACTCGAATTATTTCTCAGGTGTTATGTCAATAGGGAAGGGAAATGATGCAATTTTTTAAAAAGAAGTCCAAGAGAGTAATAATGGAATTCCAGTTGAGTTTCCAATATAAGGCTTTCCCCTCCACATAATTCCTTGTCCTTTGAATAATCTCTTCTTTGCATATACCATGTTTACTACTGGATTGGAAACCTCAGTTTTCAAAGCAAATGACTGTGTGTTCAGTAAAGTCGGGCCTACAAAGGGAGAAGACAAAGTTACTAATGTCATTTGGCAAACACTCCCATGGAGAATAATTTGCCCCCTGTGTCCTATCCTCTGCCACAACCTGTCAATCTTCCTCTCCTGTCACTCTTTCTTACTTAGCATTGTTGGCAGAAAACCCATCTTTACTTCTAAATGGTTTGCCAACGTGGACCGTCTCTGTCCCCCATGGTCCCTCATTCCCTTCCTCTGTCCTTCTCTCTACCTGGAGCCATTGTCCTTGGTCTTCAAGATGAGGGAATTGGAATAAATGGTCTCTAATAGGGGGTGAGGAGAGGGAAGATGCATTTATTAAGTGCCTAATGAGTACCAGGCTCTGTACTAAGCACTTGGAAACTGTTATCTAAGTTTCTTTCTGTCATTAAGGTCTTAAGATCTTGCAAGACAAGATGTCTCGGGGAAATCTCACCCCTGAACGTTTAGAGCAATGACATTTGTAGATATCCATTTCAATCCTGATAGTGTTTATAGCACTGGGACAAATGGATTGAATACTGTGTGCAGTGTGATGTAGGCATGCAATGCAGGGATCACAAGGAATGACCCTTGAAGGAAATGTCAAATACCAAGATCAGCTCCTTGGCACAGAAAATAAAATGTCAAACTTAGACCCAGAAGACCCAAATTAGAATCATGCCTCAGACATTTGCTGGCTATGTGGTCTTGGGAAAAGCAATTAAACTCTTAGCCTCAGTTTCCTCATCGATGGGTAGGGCTGGGTGTAGCAACAACCACATTGGCATACCCAGGATGGCTGCTAGCACAGCTTTATAGATCTGCTTTACTAGGAAAGATATCTGTTTAAGGGGTAAACAATCTTTTTAAATTACATTCACTAGTTCAGGAGAAAAGTCAGCACCCTGAACTTCAGAGAAAGTACAAACAGAAAAAATACAAGCAGAGAAATAAAGACAAATAGGCAGGCCTCTGCCTGAATCAACTGTATACTTTACATACATCCCTGGATGGAGAGAGCGTTTACATCTGAGCAGTCAGGGAATTCTGAACACAGGACCACTCAGATTTTCCCACCAGGGAATCACAAAAGCTTTCTCATAATAGAGCCCCCAAAGCAAAATACCAACTTAGAACATATATACACTTCTCAGAGCCAGAAGACTCATGACTCAGTGCCTAATTAGAAATTAGCAAAAGGTGTGAAAGCCTTTCTAAAAGCAAGCCTCCCCTAATCAAGCTTCCCTTAATGGGCTTCACATGAGGTCTATTAATGGGCAAGGAAGATCTTAAATACCATTAACATTACAGTGGGCTAATAATAATACCTTCCTCACAGGTTTGTGCCCAGGATCAAAGGAAATTATGTATGTGCATATTTATGTGCAGGTCAGCTATGTGTTTCAGTGGATAGAGTCAGGAAGACTTATTTTTTGAGTTCAAATCTGTCCTCAAATATTTACCAGTTGTATGACACTGGGCAAGTTACTTAACGCTATTAGCCTCAGTTTCCTCATCTGTAAAATAAATTGGAGAAGGAAAGAGCAAATCACTCTAATATCTTTGCCAAGAAAACCCCAAATGGCATCATAGTCAGACACAACTAAAAACAAATAATGTATGCACATATATTTATGTATGCGTGTATATATAATATATATGTATATGACATTGCCAATTTTAAAACATTATATAAATGTGAACTTTAATTATTATTATCTTGCCTACGTAGGGTCATGAAGCACTAATATTTCATCAGAAATTTCAACTTAATCATGATCTTGGTGAAGGACATAGGAAAAGCCCCAGTAAGCCTTCAACAAGCTATTTCATCTCTCTTGACCTTGGTTTCTACACCTATAAAATACCAGGGCTGGGTGAATGATTCTGCTGGTCCTTCAAGTCCTAACCATCTGAGCTGGAGCAAGAGACCCCCCACAATACTGATTCTAGTAATTCTATTCAGCAAGCGTGGATTTAGGTCCTAATGGTCAGAAAACTGTTTCAAACACTAGACGAAAGACTAAATTTAGAAAAGATACTGTCTTCATCGAATGTGGAAACTACCCACACACATACACAAGCACACACATACAAAACACACACAGAGATATAAATACACACATTCTGGTTACAGAAGCATTCTGGTTTTAAAAGAGTATATGGATGAAGATGGATATGGAGAGAGGGGGAAGAGAGAGAAGTTGAAAACATTTCTAATTCAGGCCTGGCAATGGCCTTTGTGCCCATCATCTGAGGCCTAGATGAGCTAAATTTAGAAAGGCACACCATCAACTTGACCAAGATGTCAATTTTTTGGTCCCAGAAGCTCTGAAGACCATCTACCAAACCCAAAGTGCCTGTAGTCTGCACTGATGAAAGGAGTCCAGCTACAAATCCTTGAAATCAAGGCACTATGGAAAGAGCACTGGCAATGGAGTTAGGAGCTGTGGGTTTAAATCTTGTCTTTGACACTTTTGATTTCTATGATCCTGGGTAACATCCAGTGCCTCCATTTTTTCACCTGTAAAATGAGAATTCTGCTAAATGGCTTCTGAGGTCCCTTCCAGCTCAAAATCTTTCATGCTCTGACCCCAAATTTGAAGTGCAGCTAATTTGGGAACTTGATTCAATATTCAAGAGTGTCATCATTCAAAGACAGGAACTATTGTTACTGATGTATCACTGATGTGTTTAAGAGCCAGTTAACTAGAAAGGTACATTTGATATAATGGTGAATAAGCCTGTTACTGGGCATCTAGGTGGCACAGTGCATAGGACACTGGGATTTACTTGAGAAAGAACCTTTATGACTTCAAATTCAGCTTCAGACACAAGCTGAGTGACCCTGGGCAAGTCACTTAACCCTGTTTGCCTCAGTTTCCTCATCTTCAAAATGAGCTGGAGAAGGAAATGACAAACCACTCCAGTATCTTTGCCAAGAAAACCCCAAATGGGGTGTCAAAGAGTCAGGCATGACTGGATTGACTGAACAACAAACAATAAAAGGCTCCATCTGCTTAAGGATCACCAGAAGTTTCATCAATGTGAAACACTCCACCAATATAAATATCTACCTCTGAATGCTTTTATAAAAAGGTTATACATAGTTATTTTGGTTGGGAAAAAGCAACCAAAAAAGAAGTTCCCCGGGAGACAACCTTCTGGTGATGAAGCTGTCCATGATTTGCTAGGTTGATCCCCACACACATGTGACTATTTCTAAGTCTATACTGTCTTTCCTACCTGGAAAGCTCATACTCACTTGATAGAATAGTAGTTAAACCACCTTTCATCTCTATGTCTGTCTATAGAAACATATGTACTTATGTCTTTGAGCTCCTAGAAAGATGGGCATTATATAAATCCACGACTCTATTCCTGTGATTATTGTTATTATTTGTAAAACAAGGTGCCCACTGAGATGTTATAAGGAATAACGAAATAAAAGTCCTGCACAACCCATCCAGCGAAAGGCACAGGATAAATAGTAAAAAGATGAATCAGGCCCCATCCTCCCCCTCCACCCACTGGCCTTTTCATTGCTGAGCTCTATATGTCTGACCATTTATCCCACAGTCATGAATATAAGGCTGACTGCTGCCTCTGTTCTGGATACAATGCTCCCTGTTTCACAAAGGCCCCTGGGATGGGTGAATCAAATATAGAATTTGCTGAACAGCACAAAATATCAGCGGTATTCAAGAATCCAAATTCAACATAACGATACTAGGCTAAATCTGGGGTGTCAAAGAGACCATTCATCCTTGATGGCAGCTGCTATGGCTATTTTCTCTATCCCTGCTCTTTACAAAGGAATGGGGGGGGGGTAAGGGGAGAGTGGGACTTTTACTGTGGTCAGTTGTTCTAGACATGAGAGAGTTTTAGTGACTTTTATTTTAGGAAGTAAGGTCTAATGAAAAGAATAATGGCGCTGGGTTCAAGTCTCCGTTCTACTAATCACTTTCTTTGTTTTCTTCCAGATGCTTCGATTCTGAAAGGAACCCCCCAAAACTCTATAGATAGATTGGATATTAGAGGTTGTTGCTTTTTCAGTCATGTCTGACTCTTTGCGTCCCCATTTAGGGCTTTCTTGACAAAGTTGCTGGAGGGGTTTGCCATTTCCTACTCCAGATCATTTGACAGATGAGGAAAGTGAAGCAAACAGGGTTAAATGACTTGCCCAGGGTCACACAGCTAGGAAGTATCGGAGGCCAGATTTGAACTTATGAAGATGAATCTTCCTGACTCCAGGCCTGGTGCTCTGTGTACAATGGGGCCACCTAGCTGCTAATTAGAGGTTATGACGTCCAATCCTCATTTTTTATTTGAGGGAGCTGAAGCTTGGTGAGGTGACTTGCCCAGAGTTACATGGGGGTAAGTAGCAGGGGCAGAATTTGAAACCAAATATAGAATTCTGACTATATCTCTAGGAGCTGTACTACCCAACCATAATACTTCCATTTTTAGGCTTCAATTTCTTCACTTATGAAGAAAGTTTTGCTCAGATTTTTTACTCTATGGTGGTTATATATTGCCAATGTGACTGAATTTTTCTTTCTCTCCCCCTTTCCTTCCTTTCCCCCTTACTGTCCCCTGCCTCTCCCTCCATTTTCTTCCCTTTTCCCCTCCTTCTCTCTTTCTTCCTCCCTTCCCCTCCTTCTCTCCCTCTCCCTCCTTCTCCTTCCCTTTCCTCTTCCCATTTTCTCTCCTCTTTACTTTCTCCCCTCCTCCTTTCCCGCCCTCTCCATTTTCTAAATCCTATGATCCATGGTTCAAGTTCTGGCTGACAAATAACTAGCCATGCGACTTTGAACAAGTTGCTTCATTTCCTCATCTATAAACTAGGGATAATATAACTATACTTCTGACTCCCACAGAGCTGTGAGGGAAATGTTTTGTAAACCTTAAAACACCATGGAAGTGTAAGTTTGAGTTACCACCATCATTATTGTTTACATTGTCCAAGGGCCCGTATGTCTCATATCCTCGCCTACTGCTGATAGGAGCATCAAAAACTAGGGCGGGGGGCGCCTAGGTGTCGAAGTGAATAGAGCACCAGCCCTGGAGTCAGGAGCACCTGAGTTCAAATCCAACCTCAGACACTTAATACAAATACTAGCCTTGTGACCTTGGGCAAGTCACTTAACCCCAACTGCCCTCCAAAAAGCTAAAAAAAAAAAAACTAGGGAGAGTTGTTCGGGGTAGAGGGTTGGACCTGGAGTCTGGAAGTTCCAAGTTCAAATCTTCTCTCAAACATTTCTAACTAGTTCTGTATCTGTAAAATGAGGTAGATGAACTTAATAGCCTCCAAGAGCCCTTTCAATTTTAAATTGATGATGCCATGACTACTTAGCAGCTTAGTTTTTATGCTTGTCAATCATAAATAAAGTGAATGGGTCTTGATCAGAAGAAGGGGGGTGCCCCTCCCCTGCCCCTGCACATGGACTGCTGGTTCTTTCGTGTCGTTTTTTATCATAATAATAGAGGCAATGAGCAGAAGTTAAAATTTTCCCTATTCTTTCCATGTGAAAAGAAACAAAACTGTCTCAAGTTTTTATAATAGTCCGGGCAGGTGGTGATAAAAGATTGAGGGACTGTGATGGCTGGGAGAAAAGAGACAAAGGAGTGGATTACAGAGTTAGCATTGATGGGACATGACAACTGATTGGACATGGGGTGGGGGAGTGAGGAAAAGGGAAAGTCAAAGATAATAGTACCAAGGTTTCAAAAGTGACTTATTGAGTGAACACTGGTATCATTGACAAAAATAAGGAACTTAAAGGGGGCAGCTGATTTGAGGGGAAATCAAAGCTCACATTTCTTTAATGTCTCCAAGTTTACAAAGAGTTTTCTGCACAATAATCCTGTGGGGTTCGCAGTACATATACTGTTGTCATTTCAACTTTACAAATGAGTAAACTGAGGCATAGGAAGATTAAAATAAATTACACGGGGTCATAAGTATGGATATAAAAAAGGAAACTGAGACATGATGCATTTAAATGACTTGCTCAGGGTCACAAAGGTAGACAAAGTGGCAGATTCAGAATTCAGACTCAGGTCTTCAGACTTGAAGATCAATATACTTTCCATAATATCACATTTCATTTTATTAGTAAAACTTATTAAGCTCTTGCTATCTAGAAGAAGCTGCATTAGCTGAGAAAAGCTGGGAAGTAGATATTCTGGTATTATTAACTGGGTGCTCAGTGGAGAGACAGGTGAACCTCAAGTTAGTAAGACCTGGGTTTAAATTTAACCTCAGACACTTATTAACTGTGGGACCCTGAGCAAGTCACTTAACCTGTCTGTCTCAGTTTCCTCTTCTATAAAATGGAGATAATGTGATCTCCCTCCAAAGGTTGTTGTGAGGATCAAATAAGAGGATATATTTAAAGCACTTAGCAAATCTTAAAGTTCTATATAAATATCATTATTTTCATTACTGATACTATTTTAATGTTAAAGTTTAAATATTAAAAATTATAGTAAATAATTCATTCTTTTTCAAAGAGCAGGGATGGAGAAATAACACAGTGGCAAGATGTGAGTCCATGGAAGAACATGAGATTATCAAGGGAGGAAGAAATAGAATAAATCCAAAATCTTTGGAAATATCAGCATTACTGAATCAAGGAGAGAAAAAAGTGCCTTAGCTTATCTGGAATATAGAGTCTAATTCATTTTATGAAGGCCATTAACCAAGAGAAGGAAATCTAAAGGATGATAAAAGGGCTAGAGACCATGCTTTACAAGGATCATTTGAAGAACTCAGAATTTTTAGCTTAGAGAGAAAGAAATAAAAGACTTGGGGCTGGGGAAGGAGATAAGTCTTGACAGCTATGTTTAATTATTTGAAGCTTGTAGAAAAATTATTAGATTTATTCAGCCTGATCCAATCTGATAAAACTAGGAACAATGGATTGAAATCTCAGAAAAGTAGATTGTAGCTCATAATGTTAGGAGAATGTATGGAAGGCCTCCAGCATGGTGGCTCAAGGAACTTTTGGTAGGACATAGACAAGACTTCACAAGATAGGCGGGCATGGAAAGAGTTATGATCTGCATCATTAGAGGAAATGTCCAATTAATGAGATCACAGAACTATTTACATATATGTGAAGAAAAGCTTCCCAATGACCAAATCTTTCTGAAAGTGAACAGTTTTGGATTTCTCCATGTCTATAGAGGTGTTCACAAATAGGCTGGATGACCACTTATCAGGGAGGTTGTAGAAGGGATTCCTATTCAGATATGGCCTGGAGGAAGTGATAATAGGATCATATTATTTTAGAACTGGTAGGAATCTCAGAAACTGTCTAGTACAGAGGATCTTAACCTTTTCTCCATCATGGATTCCTTTAGTGGTCTGGTGAAGCCTAGAAACTCCTTTACAAAATAGTCTTTTTTAATGTATAAAATAAAATATATAGGATTACATATGAAACCAGTTATATTGAAATAATAATTATTCTTTTGCCATCTAAGTTCATAGACAACCCCGCCAAAATCTGTCCATGGGACCTTTGGGAGTCTATGGTTCCCAGGTAAGGAAACCTTGTATATTCGACCTGTACGTAACTCCTGAGGTTCCTTCCAAAATTGAAATTCTATAAGTATTTGAATGTGAGTTACATCTTACATAAGTTATCTACACTTGAAGATAAGTTTAATCACTTAGCCCACATTTTCTAAACCATGACATGACCTGCTGACAGCTACCTTATGCCTAAGAGGAAAGAACTTGGTCTCTAGGGTGTACCCCTTGAAGTTTTTTATCGTATTTTAATGATAGCAAATGTCCAAAGGAAGGACTTACCTTTTCGTTGTTGGATAGCAAAAAGGAAGAACTAATACTTCCCTCTTTCATGTTTTTTTTTAGCTTTTTTCTAGAAATGACACTAGCTCTTCACCTACATTGAGTAGGACTAAACAAACCTAAGATGCTATGCTTCTCTTATAAGTTTGGGCCACTTTCATTTCTAAACTTCATATGACTCATATTGATTCCTGGAGACAACTTAAAGAGTAAATTTTGATGACGTGGTAGAAAACAATCTAGAGCAGAGAAGGACAATATCTTATGCTGGATAAATTATAATATGACAATAGATGTGTAGTAAGTGTCTGTTGTGTGTGAAGCACTCAGCTAATTAGAGGGGATACAAAGTTTACATAAAACAACATCCTTACACTCATGCATCTTACATTCTAATGGAGTTTAAGCAGAAATCACGATAATACAAGACATTTCATGATGAATTTATTACAGAAGTGCTATATCACCCAATACTATACAAACCACTACCACCATCATTGGTCCACATGATCGTCCTTTATTGATATACAGTCCCCACACAGTGCTTTTTATAATATAGGTATTCAGTGCTTGTTGATGCCAATGATGACCAAATACTATCATATATGTCAAGTATTTTATAAGAAGATGGTGCTGATATCACTGCTCTGCCATAATTTCCACAGAAAAATCTCCCCAAAAACAACATGCTCAGAGTTCCCTCCTCCTACCTCTTACCCCATTGGGAAGAAGGGGAAAAAATCACTTTAACAAATATGACTAGTCAGACAAAACAAATTCCTCATTGGCCATGTTAAAAATATATGTCTTGCGCAGCCAAGATGGCAGAGTAGAAACAGCACTTCCAAGGTGCTCTGCCCCACACCACCTCCAAACAATGTGAAAGGGGAATCTGAACAACTTCTGGAGCCCCAGCACCCACAGAATGACACAGAGAAGCTAACCTCCCACTGAGGAGAACCCAGCAGCTCTTCAGGGAGCAGCAAGCACAGCACTCTGAGAGCTGAGCCCAGGCCCGTGTGAGCCTCGGTTTTAGCCCTAGGGCGGCTGGCCAGCAGCCGGCTGGAGGGACCCCAGAACACCAGCAGCTGTAGCGATTCCAAAATTATCAGCAGAGATATGCCTAGGACAAAGTGAGAGGTTAGTGCCCTATGGACTTTGGGACCAGTATTTGGGGAAGGCGTTGGCTTCCTCCCCGGGGGGTGAAAAGCTGCTGAAGAAACGCAGCATAGAAGCCATTTTGTAGCGTCAGTGGCGGCTCTAGCTCCTGGTCTGCAAACTGTAGGGAGATCCAGCAATCAGTCTGGGGGTTAATTGCTCTTGCTTTAAACTGCCTGGATCTGGATTATGGTCTGGGGGGGGGGGGGAGTTTGGGGTGGGTATCCAATTTGCCAGAGTGGGTGGAGGCTTTACAGATCACCTCCTGAAAAAGATCCCAAAAAGAAAACTCCCAGGAATATTATAGCCAGGTTCCAGAATCCCCAGATCAAGGAGAAAATACTACAAGCAGCCAGGAAGAAACAATTTCAATACTGTGGAAATACAATCAGAATAGCCCAGGACCTGGCAGCTTCTACACCGAGGGATCGAAGGGCATGGGATATGATATTCCAGAGAGCAAAAGAGCTGGGATTGAAGCCAAGGGTCACCTACCCAGCAAAACTGAGTATCTTGTTTCAGGGGAAAATATAGTCATTCAGTGGAATAGAGGACTTTCAATCATTCTTGAGGAAAAAACCAGAGTTGAATAGAAAATTTGACATTCAGATACAAGAAGCAAGAGATGCTTGAGAAGGTAATCAAGGAAAAGAAATCAAAAGGAACTTATCAAAGTTGAACTATTTACGTTCCTACATGGAAAAACAATAACTGTGTTTGATGAAACCTTTCTCATTATGAAAATAACTGAAGAAGGGTATATGGGCATATGTTTACAGGTATACATGGATAGAGGGTACAGGTTGAATTTGATGAGAAGGGATGATTCTTAAGGGGTGAAGTCAAGAGGTGAGAGAGGAAAGTGGCAAGAGGACATGGGGAGAGACAGGGTAGGGTAAATTATCTCATGTAGAAGATGCAAGGGGAAGTAGTTGCAGGGGAGGGGAAGAACAGGAAGGCAAAAAGTCAAAACCACATTCTCATTGAATTTGGTTCAGGGAGAGAATCACATACATACTAAATGGGATATCTCACCCTGCAGTTGAGTAGGGGAAAGGGGGATGAGAGGGGGGAGGATGGAGGGGAGGGCATTCTGGGGGGAGGGGAGGTTGGAAGTACCCACTATCAAAGAGGGACAGGATCAAAGTAGGGAATGGACCAGGTGGGAGGTGAGATGGGTGGGAAGGAAATATAAGCAGTCTTAAATAAAAAAAAAAAAATATATATATATATGTATATATATATATATATATGTATATATATATATATGTATATATATATATATATATTATATATATATATATATATATATATATATATATATATATATGTCTTGTTCCACTTTCTAAACCAATCACCTAGCTGTAATGGATGGCATGTTTCACCCTCCCTACTCTGCAATCTTAAATAGTCATTATACTGAGCATAAATCTAACAGCTTTCAAAGTTGTTTGTGTGTTTGTTTTGTTTTTTTAAACAGTGCTGTTGGACAGCTCCTGGCTGTTCATTCTTCATCAGTCTTCAAAACTGTTCATTTTTACAATATAGATGTACTAATATAAATTACTTCTCTGTTCTGTTTACCTTACTCTGCATCAGTTCAAACAAGTCTTTCCAGGTCTCTTTGGAACCATTGATTTCCTCATTTCTTTCAGCACAGTAGTAGTATTTCATTGTGTTTATTTGCCACAAGTTCTTCTTTTATTAATTATCCCTGCATACATCTGGTTCAGTATGATCATGTAGCTCCCCTGCTCTAAAATCTCCATTGGCCCCCTCTTGCCTCTAGCATAAAATGCAAACACCTCTTTATTTAAAACCCTTCAAATCTGACTTCTGCCCAGCCCCCCACCCCCCCACACACATTTCCTGGCTTATTACATATCACTCTCCTTTCTAAATTCCATGACCCTTTCTGTCCCTAACGCTGACCTTTCTGTGTTCTTAAGCAGGTTGATACTCATGGCTATCATAGATTCCCTCCTCACCAATACCTCTTAGAATCCCTGGTTTCCTTCAAAGCTCACTCAGTTCAACAGTTACCTTCTGAAAGAGGCCCATGTCCTCATCCCCCAGTGGCTAGTGGCCTCCTCTCCTCCCTCCTGAAATTCCTCTGAATTTGTATTGTATTCACTTACTGTGGGTGTGTAGCTTCCCCCAAATAGAATGTAGCTGTTTCATTTTTTGCCTTTTATCCTCAGTGCCTAGCACAGGGCCTGGCATTTGCTTAATAAATGCTTATTAATCAACTAAATCCTGCTTAAATCATGAATCCCTACTATAAGCCATGGTGGTACCTTAGAAAGAATTATTAGATGTGAAATGAGACAACCTAAGTTTGAATTACATTTATATGAGACTTTGGCCAAGTACTTACCCTCTTGGGCCTTGGTTTCCTCTTTTGTAGACAAATGGAGTATTGAACAAGGTCATTTAACAACAAAATGATATGCATTCCTATAGTGCTCAGGCTTTCCAAGGACTTTATATACATATATACATACACATACATATATATATGTGTGTGTGTGTGTGTGTGTGTGTGTGTGTGTGTGTGTGTGTGTGTATGTGTGATACAAGGTCATTTTTGGAAGGAAGCACTAGTACATGGGATGTCAGAAAAAGCCTCCTGGAAAAGGTAGAGCTTTATTTGAATGAGTGTTTAAGGAAACTAAAAATTCTTAAAGGAAAAAAACCAAAGTGAGAGTTCATTTTAGGCATGGAGTTTAAAGAGGGAGTGCTATAAGTAGAGAAGTACTGCATGAAGGCCACATGCCCAGGTCTTAAGCCAGCGGTGTTAGCCACAAGTAGAAATAGAGGTCCTGGTAGAACTACCTTCAAACCATGTCTTTGATAACTCTTAGAGTATATAACAGGAAATAGTGTATAAGAATGGCTGTAAATGTAGGTTAGTAGTAGGGTGTGAAAAAGCTTTAATGGTCTTAAGGTAACAAGAAGCCACTAGAGATTAGTGACCCTGGGAGTGACATGGTTAGACTGGCAGCAGTTGTAGAGAAAAGGGGCTAAGTCTCTCAGGACCTCCTCACTCCCAATAGCTCTAAATCTGTGGTCACATGAACCTCCCCTTTACAACACACAGTCTTTACTTAAGCCCCTAGATTATGATGAACTCTCTACCTCTTCTACTCCATGCCCCCAGTATGACCTGCACCATCTTTGGATGGTTTCAATTGCCAAGGTATCTTCCCTTACGTTAAAGCAAAATCTGCATCCCTACAAATTATCCATTGGTCCTAGTCCTCTGAAGGCAAAGCAGAACAAGTCAGCCACCATTCCTCACCACCACCACCCTAGAAGATCAAATATTCGGAGACAGTGACTTTGTACATAGTCAATGCTCAATAAAGATGTGTCCATTGATATGAAGGGGAGGGGGGTATGGTCATGAAGTGACAGCAGATGAAAGTGTATTAATATTCACATCAATATTAAGTACCCTCCTTCCCCAGCCTTTCTTGCTGCAGCTTGAGTGACCAGGATGGCTCTTAGCATGATGCAAATAAGCCTGCATGCCAGTCAATGGTATCCACACATGTACAAGAATCAAAATAAAGGAAAACAAGGTCATTTGCATAAACAGAATCTGCTCAAATGTCAGCAAACACAAACCAGCAGCAAATTCAAGGACAAGGTGGCGAATGGGGAAGCGAGGAAGGAGGGAGAGAAACCAAGCCCCACTGTTTGCCCCCACCCACCCATGGTGGCCTCCCCAGCCAACACTATGAGCTGCTGGGAAGCTTGTCCTGTCAGATAAGCCCCAGCCAGACAAACATTGTCATTTGACTTCAGCTGTATCACTCTGATATAGATCAGCTCTAGGTCCAAGTGTGACACGGAATCATTAGTGGGATTTGGTTTGACATGTACCTGGCTGGGAAAGCCAAGGTCTCTCCCTACCAGCCCGACCCCCCACTCCCTCCCCTCCTGACACAGCCTCACATGTCAGAATGTGACATCCCAGGTGCCAACTGTAACATCCTGTGTATGGGGAGGGAGAGAGATTGGCACTGACAGCAGAGGTCGGCCCTGCCCCTGTGGCATGCTCCCTCACAATCTGGGTGAGATTTCAGGCAGCTTGTCCACCTTTATACATAAGGCAGAATAGATGGCTGCCTATATGGGAGGAGGGGACTTGAGGGGAGCCAGGATTGGAAAACTACCCCCCACACCCAATACGGGGGCTATATTGTCTGATATTCTGCCATTCAAGATAGCTTATGCCTTCCTGAAGTAGTGTCACAATAATACCTCATTGCGGACCTCTTTGCCAACCCTCACACACTCCATAATGACATGAGAGTGTGAGGAGACAGCATAGACTAGTAGGCTAAGCCAAACATAGCCTGTTTATAGTTATTACAAAGGGTAACTCCAGAGGGAGGTGATGTGTCTGCATTATATATTATGTTGCAATATATCACATCTGAAAAATTACACATTACATTATTCATGTTACAGTAGATAGCATCTTAAGGTTTACAAAGATGCATTATCCTCACAACAATCCTGGGAGGTAGGTGGTATTATTAACCCCATTTTACAGATGAGGAAACTGAGGCTGAGAGTCGGCATCCAGGAAAGAACCCAGCTCATCAACTCTTTGGAGGGAGGAAGAAGTTTTCACCAGACCCCATTACCCATAGACTATTGCATCTAGCAACAATTTGTGAAATCTCCCTAGTGAAAGAGGAGAAATTAGAGGCAGCTAGGTGGCACAGTGAATAGAGCACTGGCCCTGAAGTCAGGAGGACCTGAGTTCAAATCCAGCCTCAGACACTTAACACGTACTAGCCATGTGACCTTGGGCAAGTCACTTAACCCCAATTGCCCTCCAAAAAAAAATAAAAGAAAGAGAAGGAATAGATACACACTCTAGACAGACATGCATAAAAATAGTAATCATTTGAGGGAGGAAGAAACTTTAAGAAGTGTACCTTCTGGCAGCATAGAAAAGAGCTAGTTATGAAAAGAAGAAAACTCTGAGAATACCACTAACAGAAACAATCATAATCATAATAATAACAACAACAACTAGCATGGATCTAGCTCTTTGAGTTTGGCAGAGTATTTTATATGCTTTATGTTATTTGATCTTTACAATAACCTGTGTTAGTTATTCTCTCTCTCTCTCTCTCTCTCTCTCTCTCACACACACACACACACACACACACACACACACACACACACACACACACACACACACTTTATAGATGAGGAAACTCAGGTAAATAGAAATTAAGTCTTTACCAGGGTCATACAAATAGTAAATATCTGAGCCAGGATTTGAACTCAAGCCTTCCCATCTCCAGCTCCAATATTCTATCTACTTCACCAGCTCAGCAACTTACCTAGCAAAGATGCTAGCTCAAAGGGCCATGAGAACCCAATAAAGACAGAAAGGACTTCTAGGTCTTGCAGAACCATGAGTTACAACTTGTTTTGCCACAAGTATATCCTTTATGTATGCTTAACTATCATTGTGCTATAAGTTTAAGGCCACCCGTCCCATAAACATTGCATGTATTTGTGGGACAGTGTACCCTAAATGTATGAGGGGAATGTTCTATATATGCTGTTTTTATTATGCTATCATAAATAAATGCCTTTACTTAGTGATAATTGCATCTACTGCTTAAGGGTTAATGGGAAATACGATGCTAATGGAGGCCCATGAACCATAGCATTAGGAATAAAGAACTCAGAATTACTCCTAGAATCTAAAGAAGCCACCTCTCCTACTCCCCCCAGTCCCTTCTCACTCCTGACCTAACCTGTGAATTGAATAAGTTAGAGGAGTAGCCTAAAAGGGATGCTATGCTTATATAGGTCATTTTCTTACATTATAATCATGCTCCAAATATTTTCCATGCCATAGATTGGTTGGCCACTACCCAGTCAATGGGTATCCACTTTGTTTCCAATTTTGTTTGGTTTTGATTTTGTTTCCATAGAAAGTGAAACATTGATTCATAAAGAACCTTTCTTTTCATCTTTGACTTCCTTGGGACATATACCTACAATGGAAACATTGGGTATAAAGAGGATTGAAAACTTAGTGATTTTTCCCACATAATTCTAAATTTCAGCCCCTTTGTTTTACAGATGAAGAAAGTCTGGGAGTTACAGAACTTGCTCTTAGGTAACTGATAGGTGGCAGAACCAGGCTCAAACCCAGGGCTCTTGACTCTGGGTTTAGTATTTCTTCCACTATATCACAATGCCCTCTCTTTCAAGATTGAAATTCAGGCCCCATTGTCGGCCTTGTCCCTAATCTCTGTACACTCTGCCCTCAAACCTGCCTTCACAATATCACACTCCCTATTGGTCTAAATCAACTTGATTTTGGTATCCAGATTTAGAGAAGACAGATGGAAATAAGGAGCTGCTTAAGGAATAAGAGAGGCAGGACACTTTTATGGGGGAGAGAACAAGATATTAAATAGGAAAATCTGCTCCCCCCCTCATTTATTTCTCCTTTGCCATTTCTAACATGGGCTTCAGCCATCTATGCAAAGACCTTTACTGGAGGGCCTGACATTCCTAGAATTTGTGTAAGCATGCCAATGGCTTCCTGCCAGTCTGCTTTCCCTTACATGGGGAGAGATTGATAAGTTGGATACATGAGGCCAAAGACAGCTTGGGCATGAGACACATTCTCCGACATCTAAATAATAATTTATAAAGAGACACAGTCCAATGGCACCAAGGATGGGGCTGGATGAAGGTGCTCCAGAGACACCTGTTCTCACTGAACAGCCAACCCCAGCCTGTCCTAGGCCCATCCTCACTGAGCCTGGACCAGGGCCAACCAATTTTATGAAGATCACATTCCCAGATAGTGCCATAAGCACCAAGCAGTTCTATGAGGAGATCAACCATGTGATGGGAGGGAAGACTTGAATGCATGTTACACAGAGGGCAAGAGAAAGGGAAGTCTAAATAAAGTCCATACTGGATAAAAATATGCCAAAATCATCAAATTTATAACCCCTCACATTAATACAACACTTCTAAGGTGTATAAAAGTCTTTCCTCACAACAATCCACTGAGGCACAAGTAGTTATTACTATTTTTAACACAAGGAAGCTATGCTCAGAAAACTTAAGTGATTGCCCAATATCCTGCAACTGTCACAGTCTATCTACTATTCCACTGTACCAATCCAATCCAATAAACAGTTATTAAGTGCCTACTATATGTTAAGCACTGTATTGAATAACGGTGAAAGAATGGATTAAAAAAAAAAAGACAGTCCTTGCCCTCAAGGAGCTGATAATCTAATGGATGGAAACAACACACAAATGGAAGCAGGAAAAGGGTGGGAAAAGGTGAGGAAGGATTATGATAGGGGTGCCTGTAGTGGTGACATCTTACTCTGTAAAGTTGAGACCAGGCAGAAAGTAGATGTAAAATGAAGTTGAGAGGCACCTTTCTGCCCCCTTTAAAGGAAGGCATTGAGAGGCTTTTGGTCGTCCAGCCTCCAATCAGAAGAGAGAGGAGGCTGAGACAGGTGAAATCAGTCTGGGCTTGAGTTAGCAACATGGTGATGGGATTAGAAGGGATGAGTTTATCCTAGGAGGGGGCCCTTTTGAAATCAGGTAGAGCAGCAGATGCAAAGCCTCTGCTTCTCACAGAGGGAAAAACTGGGTTTGTTTCCTGGTCTTGAGCTGGGGTAAGTCACAAATCCTCAGTGAGCCTCAGTTTTCCCATCTGTTAAAAAAAAAAAAGAAAAAAATTGGCATAATCATGCTTACATTACCTACCTTACAGGACTATTACAAGAAAAAGTTTTTGTAAGTCTAACAGCCGTCTATAAATGAGTTTCCATTATTATTTAGAGTCACAAGGGGGGAAAGCAAGTGTGGTTGAAAGACAGCTGGATTTGGTGCCAGAGAATCTGTGTTTGAAGCCCAGCTCTGAACAATTACTACCTTAATGACCTTGGGTAAATCACCTGAGAGCTGAGCCTCAGTCTCCTCATCAGTAAAATTATAGGGTTGGACTAATAATAATAGCAAACACTTATTAATTCATTTTAAGGTTTACAATGAACTTCTTGATCCTTACAATAACCCTGGGAGGTAGGTGCTATTATTATCTCCATTTTATAAATGAGGAAAAGGAGGAAGGTTGAGGTGAAATGACTTGTCTAGGACCACACAGCTAATAAGTGTCTGAGGTAGAATATGAATTCAGGTCTTCCTTACTTCAAGTCCAGCATTCTAGTTGGTTTTTCAGTTGTGTCCAGTACTTCATGACCCCATTTTGGTTTTTTTTTTTTTTCTTGGCAATGATACTCGACTAGTTTGCCATTTCTTTCTTTAGTTCATTTTATAGAAGAAAACCTTAGGCAAATAGGGTTAAGGACTTGCCCAGAGTCACAAAGCCAGTAGGTATCTGAGGCCAGATTTGAATTTAAAAAGATGGTTCTTCCTGACATCAGGCCAGGCACTCTAACCATTGTACCACCTAACTACTCCAATGTATTGTAATTAAATTAATTAAATAACTTCTAATATCCACTAAATAGCCTCTAAGCCTCCTTCCACCTCAAAATCTATTATCCTTCTGAAGTGTGGCCTTTCCAGGCTATTATCCTGACTGTCTGGATATTCTCAGTCATCATGCCTTCTCTTCACCCTGGAAACTCATTCTGCACTAGAATTCTTAAATCAGAAGTACCCCACTCCCAGCCTCTTTCTCTGATTGTCTGATTCCTTTCAGAAATTCCATTTTAAGGAGAAAGCTCAGGCCAGCCTTGACTTCATTCCAACCCAGTCTGCCATCCTAAATCTCAAGACTGTCTTTGCCATACCCCTGAGCAGGTTCCCCCCGGAACCCTACCCCTCAATTTTTCAGATTTCTGTTGTGTATTATATTTCCCCCACAAAAAGGTAAGCTCTGTGAGGGCAGGGATTGCCTTTCTTTTTTGCTTGTATTTATTTATATTCTCGGTGCTTAGTATAGTGCCGGGCATCTAATGCTGTTGAATCTAATCCCTTCATTTTATTGAAGAGGGGAGGAGGAAGGGAAATGACTTTGGGCCCAAGAGAAGAAAGCAGCAGAGCTCAGACTCAAACCCGGGCCTCCTGATACCAAATCCAGTATTCCCCACTCCCTCCCTCCACACCGTGGGAGAAGATGCCAAAGCCAGATTTGCCACTTCCAGCAGTACTTGGAAATGTTCATTAAGCAGCCCACAGGTAGGGAGCTGGAGGGGGAAACTGAATCACAAAACAGATCCGAATAGTCTTAAAGCTGCCAATATCAGGTATCCCAGCTGCTCTTTTAAGGTAATGTTCAAACCACTTAACTGAGGAGGCAGGAGGCAGGTTTAGGAGATCCTCTCTGACTTGGGAGTCCCTTCTTTTATTATTTGCACATGTGAACTAGAACCTTTCAAACAAAACCCAGCAAGTTTTATTGCCTTTTCCAAAGGGCCCAGATATTTTCCATACAAGCCATTGTAATTAAAATGACATCCCACGAGGCAACCGAAAAGCAATAAAATAAAATAATAATAAAAAAAAAAAAAAGAATGGAATTCTCCCAGCGCTTCACAAACCGCCAGTCCCTCGTTCCCTCCCCTCCCGGCGTCCCCAGCAAGCTTCCCAGGGAAGAACTGACTTTTAAAACACTGCAGGTCTCAACAGGAAATCTGCTGACGAGGCAGGAGTGAAATTTAATAGGGGCCTCTCCGTGCTTGATCACCTTCCTGCCAGTGGGGACACCTACGGTTGGAAAGAATGACAGGCAGTGTAAAAAGAGGAGCTAACAGCCTGCGGGGTGAGCAGTGGCGGGGGCAGCCAGCGACCTGGGGAGAAATGGAACGTGGCACTGGGAGCGGCGGCGGCCGTGGCTGTGAACTCGAGGCTGGCCTGGCCCGGCTGCAGCCGAGCGGAACCACTGCACCCCTGATGGGAGAGTGGCTCCGAGAGCCGGGTCGCCGAGGAAACGCGGGCTCTAGGCTTTCCAAGAGATGTAAATCAGGGCGACTCCTAGCACTGTGGAGCGGAGGGTAGATAGAGGGTGCACGGCGTTATGCTAAGCTTTGGCCAGCCGGTGCGAGCCAGCACCATGTATTCTGGCCTTGGGCTCTGGAGAGATCTGCCTGCGATGCTGGCTTACTGGCTGTGTGACCCTGGGCATGTCACCTTCACCTGCCATGAGCCCTCTGCTGTAAGACGAAGGTGACAGTAATAAGGAGGATAATAGTCATTAATGAGGTCAGAAATGCATAAATGGAAAGACAGAGACATGCAGATGTAGAGAAGAGAAGAGAGACACTGAGACAGAGGAGGAGAGACAGAAAAGAGGGGAAAGGGAAAAAGGAAGAGGGGGAAGAGAAGGAAGTAGGGGTGATGGGGGGAGAGAGACAAAGAGGCAGTGAGAAACAGAGAGAGACACACACAGAGAGACAGGGAGAGAAACAGAAAAAGACCCACACACAGAGACAGAGAGAGACAGACAGAGAGACAAAGACAAAGAGAGATACACCTTTAAGGTATGCAGAGCCTTTACATTGGAGCTACCTGGTACAGTGGATAGAGCCCTGGGCCTGGAGTCAGAAAGACTCATCTTTATGAGTTTAAATCTGGCCTCAGACCCTTACTAGCTGTGTGACCCTGGGCTAGTCACTTAACCCTGTTTGCCTCAGCATGTCATCTGTAAAATGATATAAATGACAAACAACACCAGTGACTGAAAAAAAAAAAAGACTCAACACAAACAAAAATCTTTTATGTACATTTGACAATAATTCTTGCCCCACCTACCTCATTAGATTGTTTTTTTAAGCTTTCTGCAAACTTAGAAGTGCCTCATAAATGAGTCATTTTTACTCAAACAATACCCAGATTGAGAAATACCTTTTTAAAAAATAATTGAACTGGGAAAAGAAGTACTTAATGTCTCCTCAGGCCTTGGGTCATCGGGTTGTATTCCTGTCTTAAGCCCAAGCCTCTCACTATCCACCTGAGAGAACAGTCCACATTGCTAGTAGAATAGCCCAGTCAGCTGAGGCTGAGAACTGGGAAGGCTGTGACCATATTCAGTCTCTGCTTGATCCCAAGAGAATTATGTCTTCTAAAGTCAGCTAGGTTTCTCAGTGGATAGAACACTGGACCTAGAGTCAGGAAGACCTAAATTCAACTTCATCTTCAGACATTTACTAGCTATGAGACCCTGAGAAAGTCACTTAACTGCTTCAGTTTCCTGGCTACACCAAGACTGGCCTTAAAAAAAACTGCTGCTATTCAATTCCATGACTACATAGTTTGATGGTCTGGGATGATGAGGAGTCAAAAGGCTATATTCATAAGCTACCTCTGACAGTGAAGCTACATTTTAATGATATATTTTGTTGTTAGAAGACTTGTTAACGTTGGTAGGAATAACAGTTAAAGAAATGCATTTAGGGACTTAGAAATATTAAAGATGAATACATTTTTGAGTTCTTTATTTAACATTCATGTTTTTAAATGTTGAGTTCCAAATTCTTTCCTTCCATCCTACCCCTCCCTCATCCATTGGAACTGCAAGCAATATTATATCAATTACATATGTGAAATCATGCAAAACATTTTCATATTAGCCATGTTTGAAAAAAACAAAGAGCAAGAAACAAAGAAAGTAAAAAAATATGTTTAAATTTGCACTTAGAATTCTTCAGTTTTCTCTCTGGAGGTGTATAAAATTTTTCATTATGGGTCTTTTGGAATTGTCTTGGATCATTGTGTTGATCAGAATAGCTAAGTCTTTCACATTTGATCATTCTTATAACATTTCTGTTATTGTTTGCAATATTCTCTTGGTTCTATTCATTTCACTTTGCATCAGTTCATATATGTTTTCCCAGGTGTTTCTGAAGCCATCTTGCTCACAATTTAACACAAGAGTATTATAATCTTATACCACAACTTGTTTAGTCCTTGCCCAATTAATGGGCTTCTCCTCAATTTCCAATTCTTTGCCACCACAAAAAGAGCTGCTATAAATATTATTGTACATATAGGTTATTTTCCCTTTTCTTTGATCTCTTTCAAATACAGCACTAGTAATGTTATTGCTGGGTTAAAAGGTATGCACAGTTTTGTAGACGTTTGGGTGTAATTCCAATTGTTCTCCATAATGGTTGGACCACTTCACAACTCCACCAACAGTGCATTAGTGTCCCTATTTTTCCTCATTCCCTCCAGAATTTTGCATGTTCCTTTTCTGTCATTGTAGCCAATTTGATAGGTGTGAGGTGGTACCTCAGAGCTGTTTTAATTTGCATTTTTCTAATAGTGATTTAGAGCATTTTTATGAGACTATTGCTAGCTTTGATTTCTTCTGCTGAAAACTACCTGCTTGTATTCTCTGACCATTTATCAATTAGGGAATGGCTTTTATTTTTATAAATTTGGCTCGGTTCTCTTTATAGTTGAGAAATGAGGCCTTTATCAGAGAAACTTGCTGTAAAATATTTTCCCAGTTAAGGATGAATACATTTTAAAGTTATGGATTAGAGAGTGAAAATTTCATGACAAGCCTAGACTTTCATTCCTTAATCCATATCTTGTATTCATCCTTGATATCTCCATAATGTGATCATTTTATAACTTGTTCACATTCTAGTATTCATTCTAGGCACTTATTAGCTATTTCACTATCTGTATAAGTGACTGCTACCAACCCAGGACCACAGGAAAAGTCAGCTAGAAGCTCAGGGACAATAAAATAGAGGGAACCATTATCAAAACCAATGTTATCACAGAGTCACTATCAAGATGGACAGCAACAGAGCATGTGTAGCTTAAGCTTGATCCCACTGTCCCCTATACTCTATATGTATTCATGAGAAAATGTGTCAAAGGCATTTGGGGTTTTTTTGTGCCAACTGTTCTTACTAGACCACTTTAGTAAATGGCCCTTGCAAAAAGTTAACTAAGTCTGGCTGACTGTTATTCCAGGATAATCATTGCAAGAAGTATACCAGTGTGGACTGGTTAACTATAGAATTAGAAACTCTGGGGTAGTTAGGTAGTGAGGTGAATAGAGCATGGGCCCTGGAGTCAGGAGAACCTGAGTTCAAATCTAACCTCAGACACTTAACACTATCTGTGTGACTTTGAGAAAGTCACTTAACCCCAATTGCCCTGCCTTTCCCCCTCCAAAAAACAAAATAACAACATAAAACCTCACAATCCCTCAAGGCTCATCCTAGAGGCCTGAAGGGTCATAATAGTCACATACTGAGGACCTGATTCATCAATTCATGTGGGAGGTGGGATTGTACTTACAGGGTTTACATGTGCTTCACGAGGCAAAACCTAATACTTAACTGTCCCAAAAATAGAATCAGCTAAATTCATTGCACTTAGATCCTAAATTGTTCAAACAGATACTAGTTAGAAATCTGTCAAAGACCCCTAGATTAGTGCTGTCATACTCAAATACACAGGGAACCCTACAGGCTGCATATTGACTTGGAAAAAGATAAATTAACATTACCTGTGTTATACTGTATTTTCATTTATTTTTTAAAGAATTGCCCAATTCTTCTTCAAACTGATCCCACAGCAGTAGGTATGACCAGCAGTCATGAGTTTGACATCTATTTTCAATAGATGTTTCTGCTCTGAGTGGGTGGTTGGTGTAATGTACTCAATAGTATCTCACAGTTTTAAAAAGTCTATATGATACTTTTACTTGGGCTGGGTTTGTATGTTCCTTGTAAGTCTACCTGGGACCATGGCATTTAGTCAACTCAGCTAGGTTTTTAAAACCTTATCCACTGGGCAGCATCTCCATCACACTGGGCTTTGGGAGTCAATGGATTGGTAAGACAAAAATGCAAGCCAGGACCTAGAGAGCCCAAGCAGAGCCTGGAATACCACACTAGGTCAAGAGGATGACCTATACCAAGAAATACACAGAAACAGGAGGTCAGGATATAATGAGTCGAGGGTAAGTAATGAGTCAGTGCCAGGTAAGCAATCACCAATAAAGTATTATTTAGAAAGAAGGGGCCAAGACAAGGAAAGGGTCTAAGTAGGTAGTCAGACAGGAAACCAAAACCAGACAACATGTAGAAGTTAAGGAGAATTTGAAACTGAGGTAAATCTTTTCTCAGACTTCCTGTCTTTTATAATCTTCCCTGTGAAACAGAATCCAGTGACTGACATCTCAAGGAGTGGTTAAATATGGCTAGGAGGCTTAGATTGGGACAGTTCAGAAACTGGACACACCAGACAGATTCTGGCAGTCACAATTTAGGTACTAGAAAATCCAGTCTCACAGGACTTTAAAAAACAACCATAGTTTCTCTAATGGTATCAATCAACTATTCAATCAACAAGCATTTAATGTTGTGTAAAAATAGATTTAGCTTACCAGTTAAGAGCTTTGCCCACTGATTAGTCAATAAACAAAAGAAGATCATATGGAGTTCAAGAATAGTGATCTACACCCATTCAAAATCATAGCTCTACTGTGCCCTGACAGTTGCTCAGTACAATGTCTCTGCTGGGCATCATTCCCTGCTACTAACTTTTGGGTGCATCTCTTTAGGGCCACTCAAGCCTTCTCAACATGTCTGCTAAAGTATCGTGATTAGAAGTGCTCCCAGATAATGGCAGGTTGATAGTTCTTTAATAATAGTCACCCCACCCAATTAACAAAATCCAGAGTACTCTTCTATTACAAATGGTAGGCTAGACATTCCCAAGATCTTCTCTTCCTAAAATAGTTTAATGTTGAGTTAGATATTCCAAAGAACTTTTTTTGTTTTTAAAAGACAATTCTTAGTGACATGATCTTTGGTCCTCACCCATCTTGCACAGCACTGGGCACATAGTAAGGTCTAAATAAATGCTTATTTCCTTCCTTTTTTTGTTTTTGGAGGGCGATTGGGATTAAGTAACTTGCCCAAAATCACATGGCTAGGTTTTTTGTTTGTGTGTGCATTAAGTGTCTGAGGCCAGATCCGAACTCAGGTCCTTCTGACTCCAGGGAGATCCGAACTCAGGTCCTTCTGACTCCAGGGCCGACGCTCTACTCATTGAGCCACCTAGCTGCCCCTATTTCCTTCCTTTTTTATTAGCCTGAATTTCTGCCTTATATTTCAGAAGGATCAGTGAAAACATCTATCTTCCTACAAGACTATCAGTTGTCTTGTTTTCTAATGGTTCAGAGTGAGTATAAATAGCAATTGTTTCTGTTTTGGGCAGAAACCCTGAGGGTATTTCCCAGATTGATTTTAATTTTTTGACTAGGCAAAAAATGCCATTCTTTGCCTCATTTTTACCTAACCTTAATCACTGAATGGGCATTGCCTCAGTCAAACTGAGACCTTGGAAATACCTCAGCTCAAAAAAGCCAAGGCCTCCCACTGCATCCAGGGCCATCTCCAGTTGTCCCAATCTATATCTTGTCATTGGACCCAGATGATTCCAGAGGAGAAAGTGAGGCAGCTAACTTTGCATAGCCCTTCCTCACTTAAATCCAATTTACTCACAAGTCATAACATTACCTTATAGATGCCATGGTCCTCTTTGAGAGGTGTTCCCAGGTAATGGCAGGCTGACAGTTCTTTAGGACTTCCTAAAGAACAAAAGTATTTGAGGTCGTATTTGAACTCAGGTCTTCCTGACTCCAGGTCCAGCTCTCTATCCACTGTGCCACCTAATGGCCTCTAGGTGATACTTTGGAGAGTGTTTCAAAAAGTATAAAATACTCTTAAAATGTAATCCATTATTTTAGAATTCTTTTGCCTTTCTGCTTCCTTCATCTTGTTTTCCAATGTTTCCCAGGGCAAGCTGGCCATCATGGTATGGCCATAACTTCTTTGTTTCTAGGCTGTCCAGTGGCACACATCTCACAGCAGTCAGACAAGGATCTTACCTGGACAGTCAGTCACTGATGTCAGGAAAAATCGTCCTCTACCTTTGAAATCAGTGGAACTTTGAGGACATGCAGAGGATGCCACCTCTCTCCCTATTCTCCCCCATTTTCCCAGGGCTAATCACTTTTAAAATGCTGTGACATTTCTGGAATTTGCCATGATTTTGAATTCTCTGCATTACTCATCTAAAATGAGTAATAATTATTTATTACTTACTAAGAGCACCTCCCTCCCAGGGTTGGTGTGAGAAGAAATGAGATATTATTAAAAACAACACCAACAAAACTTAGCACAGTGTCTGGCACATTATACACAGTATATAAATGCTTATCTCCTCACCTTCACCTGCTCTTACTTACTGGATAAGACCATAAACAGTAACCGTTTGCATAAATCAATCAAGTTTCCCTGCATTTGCTTTACTGATTACCAGAGGGTAGAAGCTCTTTTTTCTGGTGCCTGTCCAATAATGCATGACAAAAATGGAGCTGGTCCCCAGGTAACTCCAGTCAATTTAGGGGCCTATATTTATAATCTGTTCTCTTGCCTTCCTCATTGTTTTTAGATGGAAAGAGAGAGAGAGAGAGAGAGAGAGAGAGAGAGAGAGAGAGAGAGAGAGAAAGACATACACACATACACACACTGAAGTAGAGACAGAGACAGACAGGGAGGGAGGAAGAGAGGGAGGGAGGAGAAAAGGAAGAAAGGAAAGAAGGAAGGAAGGAAGGAAGGAAGGAAGGAAGGAAGGAAGGAAGGAAGGAAGGAAGGAAGGAAGGAAGGAAGGAAGGAAGGAAGAAGAAAGAAGACAGGAAGAAAGAGGAGGAGAGGAAGTAATGGGGAAGTGAAAGCAAGGGAGGGAGAAAGGAAGAGGGAAAGGAAGGGAGAAGGTCTTTCCTTCTTGGGTTTGTCTTCAGTAGCTGTGGCTGTTTAGAAGATGGGGCTGCCTCCAAGTCCATCAACCAATCCCTTGAAGATTGGTTTGACTTCCATACCATTCCTTAATTCAGTTATCTACTAGCTATAAACTATTCTGAAACCAAGGAGTTAGTCTGCTACAACAGTGGCAAATGATATGTGGAATGGCTTCTGGGAGGCTATGTCACAACCAGCACAGTTTATAATGATCCTTTGTGAGTTTCAAGTTAGCAGTGTTCTATACCACTCACCTGGCCTTTTTGCTATGCTTGCTGCCTTACCTAACAAGGCCATATTATAGGATAAGTACTTAAATAAAGCTGTGGCTAGTCACCACCTATTTTGAGTGATATTTTTATTTTCTTTTAATTACCTCCAAAAATTTTTGACATTCACTTTTTAAAAATCTGAGTTCCAAATTCTCTCTCTCTCACCTACCACCCCCCTCCATGAGAAGGCAAACAATTTGATATAGATTATATATGTGAAGTCATGCAATGCTTATTTCTGCATTAGCCATATTGTGAAAGAAAACAGACCAAAAAAAAAAGAAAAAGAAAAATGAAGTGAAAAATTGTGTACTTTGATTAGCATTCAGACTCTGTTGGTTCTTTCTCTGGAAGTGGATGGTATTTTTCATCATAAGTCATTCAGAATTGTCTTAGATCATTGTATTGCTAAGAATAGCTAAATCATTCACATTTGATCATTGAACTATAATATTGCTGTTACTATGTACGATATTCTCTTGGTTCTGCTCATTTTACATTGCATCAGTCTTTCCAGGGTTTTCTGAAAGCATCCTGTAACCAGTTTTTATAGCACGATAGTATTCTATCACAATCATATACCACAACTTGTGCAGTCATCCCCCAAATGATGGTCTTCCCCTAAATTTTCAATTCTTTGCCACCATGAAAAGAGTTGCTATCAATATTGTTGTACATATAGGTCTTTTTTCCTTTTGTCTATTTGGGAAAGAAACCTAGTAGTAGTATTGCTAGGTCAAAAAAATATACACGGTTTTATAGTTCTTTGGGAATACTTCTAAACTGTTCTCTAAAATGGGTGGATCAGTTTGCAATTCCACCAACAGTGCATCAGTGTCCCAATTTGTCCACATCCCCACTAATATTTGTCATTTTCCTTTCTTATAATATTAGCTAATCTCAACTATCACCTCCTCTCAGACCCTGGTGGAGACACCCTGAAAGACTGAACCTAAGAGCCCTGGTTAGAACAGTAGCCCCCAAACCATCAGTCCTGCTTCCAACCTATCTGCCACAATCATTATCCCAAGGAGCAACATATTTGAAGATGCATTCTATCAACTAACTCAACAGGTGTGGGCAGCCATACCTTCTAAACACCCACAACTACTGAAGACAAATAAAAAGAAAATTCTCACCACCCAAAGTCTTTGATTCTGTCAACATCCAAAGCAAATATGGTTTTATTAATGGAAATAACATTAAGGAAGATACAATTACATCTGCTCTACTTCTATACCCAAAGGACCATAGAACCTTTCTATCTGACTTTTAGCTAAAACTTCCTATCTATGTAGTCATCCCATATTAGAATGTGAGTTCTTTGAAAGTGTGGAATATTATACTTTTGTGTATCTGCTTAGCACAAGGCTCTGCATATGGCAAACATTTAGTAAATGGTTTTTTTTTCATTTGTTCATCCATTTGTCATGTATTCCTTTATATTATGGTTATTTATAATTTTTATTTCCCTCATCCAGACTTTAAGCTCCAGGACACTATCTTTTGTAACATTTGTATTTTAACTGACAAAGGATATTGCTGCTTGCATAAGTAGATAGTTAATAAATAATATTTATTGGGTTGTTATTAGTTATCTTTTCATTGCATATGATTTATTTCCTCAAATGACTTTGTCAGAATAGGAATTCTCTCTAATGTGTCTTTTACTCTTTCTCTCCATTTCCCTGTCCCAGTAATACTGGACACATAGGAACTCCATAAATACTATCTCAAAGGATCATAGATTTCCACAGCAAAGGGAACCTAAAGAATATCTAGATCTAACCCTTGATTTTCTAGATGAGGAAACTGAGGACCTAAGGATCATGTGATTTACCTACTGTCACACATGTGAGTGGAAGAATGAGGATTTGAATTCAGCTTCTGACTTCCAATCTGGCATGCTTTTGCCAAACAACCATCTTCGGGAGATTCCTGACTGCACTGGGGCTAGACAGCCACAACGATAACATGACTGATGATGACATGAAAGAGAGAGAGAGAGAGAGAGAGAGAGAGAGAGAGAGAGAGAGAGAGAGAAGAGAGAGAAGGAAGAGAGAGAATGAAGAGAGAGTGAATGAAGAGAGAGTGAAGGGAGAGAGAGAGATAAAGAGAGAAGAGAGAGAGAGTGAAGGAAGAGAGGGAGAGAGAGAGAGAGAGAGAGAGAGAGAGAGAGAGAGAGAGAGAGAGAGAGAAGAAAGAGAGAGACAGAGAGACAGAGAGAGACAGAGACAGAGAGAGACAGAGAGAGGGAGAGAGAGAGACAGAGAGAGAGACAGAGAGAGGAATTGCTTTTATGGTTTGTAGTCCTTGTAATTTTTTGATCAGGAATGCAAACTTCATTTTAGTCCAAGATTTTCATCCCCTCTTCCAACCAAATCATCAAGCAGAGCTATGACTATATAGAACACAGTTGACTAATTCCAGTTTTTGTTTCCCTGTACTACTCCATGGGAAAAGATCTGATGAGTACCCAAGGGCCCAGTAGGAAAAGAAAAAAAAAGCAAAGAGACTGCATGATGCACCCAGTGAATAATCAACCACTGAATAATTTAGAATTGATTGTAATTTGTTTTCATTTGTATGCTGTCAAACAAAGTTGTCCTATTCTGAAAAACAAGGAAAGAGAATTCTATGGTTAAAAATACAAAAGAAAATAAGTCAAACTTCAGGTGGGAGTGATTCAAAGTTCTTGGACAGATGTGTTGGAAATTTCTTACAAAAAGAAAACACAAGGGTTAATGATGGAAATTCCGTACTGCAGCCCTGTCATGGGGCAATGAGGGGTGAGAGACTATATTTTTCAGATTGTCTTCCCTTTCAGGGAAGTATATATGTATATGTATATATATATATATATATATATATATATATATATATATATACATATATATATATATATGTCCAGCCTTAATAAAAAGCGATTTTCAGAGAAATGACTTTTTCAAATGTTAATAACGGTGTCTCAGATTTATTTAGCACTTGTCTCTGAGAAGCTCAGGGGGCTGTCAGGACATGACTTCTCATTGTATCCTAAGTCACAGAGGAAGGAAAAGGAGCGATAACTGTCCCCATTTGATATGTAGGGAATGTGAGATAACCCGTAACTGGTAGAATCAGGTTTCTTCACTTCCAATCACACGTATTTGCAAATTTAGCTTAGCCTGGCAAATGGCATTTTATTACTCAATCAAAATATATTTGTTAAATACCTACTATGTGTCAACCATTGCACTGGGTACAAGAAAAATATCCATGTGATCAGTGAGTAACAATCTCCACCTATAGGGCTGAGTTAATTCCATGATGCCAGGTCACAGAATATTTTCTAGGAGGACATGGCTAATGGAGAATTGGACCCTGGTAACATGCTGTGATACCACAGGTTGGTTGGCAAAAGGACTGGGAACAGGGTGAATGTGAAGCTTAGTAGGATAACATTGCTGCCCTAGGATAACATTTTAATGGAGGCAAGATACAATGGAAAAACCACTGACTAGATTGGGTTCACATCCCCTCCTCGTGCTCACTATGTGTTGGCCAGTTACCTAACCTCTCTGAATCTCAGTTCCCTCATCTGAAAAATGAGGGGTTGGACTAAATGTTCCCTAATGTCTTTTCTAGGTCTGAATCTATGATTCTGTTCACTTGGACATATACTTTTGAATACTAAATGTTTGTGGGACACCTGTGTTTTCAGCCTAGAATTCTTTACTAGGTTTCTTCCTTCCCCGCCCCCCCAGCTCATCGCTGCCCAAGAGATTTCCTTACCCCATAAAGATTTTAAGTTCACTTAACATTCCCAGTTTGTTTAACCAATACCCAATGACCAAATAGTAATCAAAAGGGTCTATGATCTCTCTGATTTGGGGATACTGAACAATAACAGACCCCATCTGTGGTTACCCATCCTGTGTGACTCTTGTACATTCCTCCAATAAGTGTATGATAGAGGGTCCACCCAACATATTGAAAACCTTCTTCAATTTCTTATGACGTTGAGAGGCTAGCAGTGGACCACTGACTCCTCTGTCACCCAGTATCCTCACTGTGTGAGCAGTCAATTTTCTCTTCCTATCATATATTTCCCTGGTTAAATCTTTTATAACTAAGACTTAAGCTGTACAAATGGACTACTAACTTGATCCTGAAAGTAACCCTGTGTGATGGATGCTATATTATCATTCCCACTTTACAGATGAGATAACTGAAGTTCTGGTTTACCTATGGTAAGAGCAGTGAATAGCAGAGTCAGGATTCTAAATGAGGTCCTCACTCCAGGTCTAGGGTCCTTTCTATTATCTTCCCACTGCCTCCAAGTGGTAGAAATGTTACTTTTATCTAATTTCCTTGATCTCCTATCTATTTTTATTCAGATAGGCAAAACTATATGGATTTATTTCCAATTATTAACAACTGGTAGGCTTGTAAAATTAGCAAGTGTGGATTGCTGGTAACCCCAAGTTTATGATAGCTCTGTGCAGGAGAAAGGGGAAATCTATTAGGATGTTAGTGGTGTTAAGGACAAGAGATAAATCCTGATCATAGGCTTGCCATGTTAGATATTGAGGGAGATTACAGAATAATGGAAATGCAAAAATCATAAAATCTCAAGGTTTTAAGGAACCTTAGACATCAGTTAGTTCAGCCCAAACCTGAAACATCAATCCCTGCTACCACATCACAGATAAGAGGTCAATGAACCTTGACAAGCACCTCAAGGAAAACAAGACTGAATATGTTATAAGCTAGTAGTAAGTGCCCAATGAATGCACTTTTTTTTTTCATTCAATTATTCAGTGGGAAGTTCTTCCTTTCATTGAGCTCAAATCTGTCTGCCTTTGATTTCCACCTCATTGTACCCTCTCTGGCCAAGAATAAATGCATCCCTTCTTCCATAAGACAATCTTCTAAGTAACTGAAGAGCTTAAGCAGGTCCTCCCAGAGTCCTTTCTTCCTTGGGTTAAACAGCCTCAATTCCTGGCATTGATCCTCAAATGACATGCTTTGAGTTCCTTCACCAATCTTGTCTGTTAGTGTTGACATCTGTCTAAATTTAGGTGAGTTTGATTTATCCTTCTTATAACCCAGCTCATGCTAGAGTGAGATGTTTTATATAAGGTTTTAATATTTTTATCTTCTCCAAGGTGGATCACATATGGCAACACTGAACTGGGAGAGAGGGGGCCAGTGCTTTGGTAGGCCATAATATCTGAGGTGCATCAACATTTATATTAAAGTCCCCAAGTCCATTTGAGGTTGGGGTAGAAAATAGACCTCCATATATATTTGGGGATATGCCTCATTATCTACCCTTGGGGATCTGTAGTAGCTAAAGAATACATTTATTAAGGTTCTATGATTCTAAACAGAGAATTGACCCAAATACTGGGAAAGATGCAAAGTCCATAAAGACACAATTAATGCTCTCAGTGAGAATTATGTAGTAGGAGGATGTCACCAAAATAAATAACTGAAATAGTATAAATATTTTTGTACACATATGTCTTTTTCATCTTCCTTTGATCTCTTTGGGGGTATAGGTCCAGTACTGGTATTGTTGGCCCAAAGGTTATGTACAGTTTAGTAACTTTGGAGGGACATAGTTCCAAATTATTTTCCAGAATAATTGAAGTGATTCACAGTTCCAATAAAAATGCATTAGTGTGTCTGTCTTCCTATCAACTTTCCAGCATATTTGTTATTTGTCAATATGTTTGGTCAACTTTGCTGACCTGATGGTTATGAGAGGGGAACTAATGGGTTGTTTGAAATTTTCATTTTTCTAATGATTAATGCTTTGGAGATTGGATTTCTGCCTTTGAAAATTGCCTTCTCATATCCTTTAACCTTTTATCAATTGAGGAGTATCTCTTATTCTCTTTTTATTTTATGTTTGCCTTTTTGGAGGGGGGAAGGCAGGGCAATTGGGGTTAAGTGACTTGCCCAAGGTCACACAGCTAGTAAGTGTTAAGTGTCTGAGGTCAGATTTGAACTCAGGTCCTCCCAACTCCAGAGCCAGTGCTTAATTTACTGATCCACCTAGCTGCCCAATGTCTTTTATTCTCATAAAATTAATTCCTTATTTAGCTTGGAAATAAAAGGGAAGATGACCTGAAATCAGTAAATAATAATAACCAGGGTTTGGATAGTGTGACATATATGGATAGAATAAAGATTTAAGGAAGGGAGGCTGTGAAATAATGCAATAGAGGAGAAAGTCTAAAGCATCAGTAAGAAAAAAAAGGGTATCCCAACTTCTCCTCCTGGCCCTGTATGTCACAGGCACAAAAAGAGGCGTGTGTGTGTGTGTGTGTGTGTGCAGGTACATATATGTATTTGGGTAAAATATACATACTTATATGCATATATGTGTACTTCTCCACACAAATATGATGTATATAGCCTACAATAATTATTCCCACCAAATTCATAGGGGGTTCAATGAACAGGAGAGACTGAATTCAAATCTGGAAAACTGGAGTCCAGTGAAATCCATTCATCTCTGTGCCAGGGAGCTCTGAAGTTTAGGGTACATGGAATGAGGAAAACCTACCAGAAACTCCTAGGTTCATCTCAGCAGACCCAAGGGGGCGGCTTTCTGAGTGCTCCTATTATCCTATTCCACTGAGAGAGTTGTCATGTCTAGTTTGGGCCCCGTTGGCCTTTTCCCTTTTCCAAATTGTCCTTATCAGCAAAGTAACAATAGCTAATTTAATTAGCCAGTCCAAATAGCAACTAGTTTGAGCTAATTGGTTTTGCAAGCTAAGGTGCTGGTGGAGTACAGAACTGATCATCGGTGTTCCCTCAACTCAGAGCTAAGGGAGGACATCCTGAGTTGTGAGGAGCCCTCTAAAGTTATTTCCAGGTGCTCTGGGATCTGCCACATGACCAGAGATAGGCCAATGTTTCCTGGTCCCCTGGAATCTGTCAAAAGGGGCTGATTAAATGTAACAGTCAACTAAGAAATTTCAAAGGTAGGTAGCTAGAATGTGAACACTTGGCAAAACTTTACCTTTCACTGGAAATAATGTCAAGGGATCAAGAAATCAGGACTCTTTCTCTTACTCTGACACATAGCAACTATGTGATGTCTTCTCAAGTCATTTATTCTCTTTTGGCCTCGGTTTTCTCATCTGTCCAATGGACCTACTCACCAGACAGTCATTGTGATGATCAAGTGAAAATGTCATTGTAAAATTCTTTGAAAAAGATAAAACTACATCAATTTAATAATGATTAGATTAGTTTAAAGTGATGAGCATTTAATGTAAAAAGTAAAAGATTTAGAGTCCTGAGGAATACCTACATTCAAATCCTAGCCCTGATACACCCAAGATCTCAATGACTTTTAGCAAGTAATATCATCAATCTGGGCCTCAGTTTCCTCACCTGTAAAATGAGGGGACTTAATTAGAGGATTCTAATTTCAGTCTAAATACCATAATTCTACGAATTTGGGTTTAAGGCAAGGCAGAGGGCTGAATACTAATCAAAGAAAATAATGCCGTTTCCACTTTCAGTTTGCCCTCCATTCAGAGGGAGATAGCACCGCTTTCCCTCCTAGAAAGGGCACAAGAAAAATAGACTATCACCCTCCCCATTCCTCCACGCACCCTTGATATTTTTTAAATGATGATGATCATAATAGCAAACAAAAATAGAATTTCAGAGAGACATGAAACTATTAATCCAATTCCTCCTTAAGTGGAACCATGTATGATCTCGACTGTTCTCCTGCCAAGTGCTACAGCCCAGGTCAAGGTGACTTGAAGCTTTTTTGGGTTTGCTTCCAAATTTTCTTGGTGCTATAGTTCAAAGAAACTCCAATATGTTTTGCATGAATGTTTAGACTATATGGGGCTGAGCTAAGTTTTTACTATTCATTTGGAATAAACGGAGCATGTTTGAAATGGGCGAATTTGAAGAAGTTTGGAATAGGAAAGATCTATAAGGCAATCTCGTTCATCCCCAGGGTCCGGTGCATGGCTGCTCCTGACAATATATCTTTCAGCATTTGGTCCAGACTCATTTTAACTATTACAAATGCTGATGTTCTCTCCATTTGCACAGGCATGGAACTCCAGCATTTCATGGTCCAAGGATGGAGGCAACCAGAGACCCCAGAGCTAAGGCTGTGTATGTCTTGTGACTGAAGCAATTCAGAACCACAAATTCTGATTGTGATTATCTAGCCAAGGGTCCATCTAAACTCTGGTACAATGAGAGCGATTGATGCTTTGCCATTCACATGGCTGTTTATACTGGCCACAGCCGATAGTTTTGACCAACATTTGCAAACAGCTCAGCCACCAGGTAAGTATTTCCAATCTCCCTCTGTGTCACAACTCAAAACAATTTTGTTACTAGATTGACACCAACATCAATGTCTCTGCCACCGTTTCATTCTTGATGCTTCTCATCTGCATCCAAAATGTTCTCTCATTTTCTAATGTATATCAGTGGTATGCTAATAAATGTTTTACAATCAGCTGGGGTGCAGGGGGAATATACATCCAGCACACTTTTTAAGTTTAATCCCCAGTGTTAACATTTTCTCTTAACTAAGTTCAATCAATCAATAGGACATTAAACCAAACTCTGATTGGTGGCATTTGACAGTTTCTGAGATATAAAGGCTCAAACTAAAAATTTAACATTCTCCTCTCTAGCTGTAAGATTTGGCTCCAGCACAATATTGCCCACCTCTCATGCCTACCCCCATTTAACAGCCCTGTGTGCTTCTGTTCCAAATTTTCATTTGTCATAAAGCTAAATCCTCATCAATAGACTAGATCTACTAATTATTAAGCTTATAGGACAAAAGATTTAAAGCTGCAATCAGTAAACAGTTAAGAGTTAATCTGCACCAAGTACTGAGCTAGGTGTTGGGGGTAGAAAAAGAGGAAATAGTTCCTGCCCTCAAGGAGCTTACATACTATAGATGGGGACAACACAGACACGTGTAGGTCTACCATAGACACACCACTTGGCTGGGACTCACAGGTCTGATGTCCTGAACTGTTGTGACTGGTTCATTCCTAGGAAAGACTGACCTTTAATAAGGGAATTAGGCTGCCTGTCCTCACATTTATTGAGATTATTATTATTAGTAACAAATTCATCACCCAGAATCCCATGGACAATGCCAATTATAGTTTGAGAGACTTCTATTTGAGTCTCTCTAAAGAATAAAGTAAAACAGAAGCCAGATACTCAATTTAAATCAGGTATGGGGTTGGTGGTTTATTCCTATTCACAAAGCAGAAATGCTTAGCCTAAGAGAATCAGAGCACATGTTAAAAGAACTAGGTGGCACAGTGGATAGAGCACAGGCCTGGAGTCAGGAAGACTCATCTTCCTCAGTTCAAATCTGGCCTCAGATACTTACTAGCTGTGTGACCTTGGACAAGTCACTTAGCCCTGTGTGCCTCAGTTTCCTCAGCTGTAAAATGAGTTGAAGAAGGAAACCACTCCTGTATCTTTGCCAAGAAAATCCTAAATGGGGTCACAGAGTCAGACATGACTAAAATGATTCAACAACAACAATAGGTGGTGCCTAGATAGCACACAAGATTTAGAAGGAGACCTGAGTTCAAATACAGACTCAAACACTTACTAGCTATCTGACCCTAGGCAAGTCATTTAACCTATCTGCCTTAGTTTCTTCACCTATAAGATGGGTATAGTAATAGTTCATATCAAACAGGGTTGTTGTAAAATGAAATAATATTTATCAAGCACATTGCCAACATTTGAACATTATATAGATGTTAGTTAATATTATCATCATTATGTCAAGTCAATAATTAAATACCTACTGTGTCAGGTGTCATGCTAAAGTGTTGAGAATATAAAAAATGGGGCACAAAAGGCCCCTGCCCTCAAGGACCTCACACCTCACACATAGGTGTGGTGACATACAAACAATTTATATACAAGATATACACAGGGTCAAGCTTAGATAATCAATAGAAGGAAGGCATTTGCCTTTTTCACCTAAACTGATCAGGAAAAAAAATGTCAGCTGAGTAGGCTGGTTTCATTGGATCTTGGTTAATGAATGTCTTGCTAAAATTTTTATCATCATCATTTTACAGATATGGAAACTGAGGCTATGAGGTGAAGTTACTTTCCTTCCCAGTGTTAGAGGTAGGATTTAAAACCTGACTCCAGGTCCAGGGCTCCATACACTACCTTCTGGGGATAAAATTGCATTTTCCATGACCTCTACACCCTCTCAAAACCTGGCTAATCCCAGAATTTTGAAACCTATAGTCTGGCTTCTTGATTTGTAAAGGAAATTTTAGAAAGTACTTTCTTCCCTAAAAGAGTTAACATCTATAAAGCACAAAAAAGTTAAAGTGTTATGTAACTGTTATTATTGTTACTATTATTTCCCCAATTCTCCTTGAGATGGGATTAGTACAAATACTCTAGTCATCAATGACCCTCATTATCTCCATTTTTAGTATTATCATCTTCAAATCTGTTTACAGATTCAATAGTAGTGCCACTTTTCCATGGAAGGTTCAGGTTGCTGTTTGACCAGCCTTGCCCACCCTTAAAGACAGCTCTGATTACCAGCAGCCTTCTTACTATTCTATGAATTTCTTTAAAGGTATGTGTCTTCCTTATGTGAGAGCTCCCTCGGTCAAACGTGACATATTTCAGAATACATTGGTCTCACATCAGGAAGGAAAATGAGTGAGACTATTATTTCCATGTACTGTGACAAGTCCATATGAAACTCCAAAGAGATCTGGACATTTATAGTTTCCAAACCACATCAAATAACTATATCTCATTTGCTGCTGACTTTCACCCCCAGATCTTTTTCAATATAACTCTGCTTTCCAGGTTTTTCATTCCAATTGAATATTTATGTACTGTGGCTACTCCTTCCCTTGACACATTAGCCCACAGTCTCTTCTGTGCTATTGTGGTCGACCATCATCCATCGATGAGAGTCAATGGTCTAGTGATGGTGGTTTCTTCCCTGTGTGATTGAAGAGATACAGCCCCTGATCCCTGTCCCTACCTAGAAAAAGTGACCAGAGAGGAGATTGTGATACATTACATACCCAAAGGTCTCAGGAAAAACTGAACCAGAGTCCAGGAGTGTGTACCTGTTGATTCAGAGCAAAAGTTTCTCCAGGTTGTAAATGGAATTTTCCTTACCATTGGATCCAAGTCCAAACAGGTGACAACACTACTACATCCCCAAGCCCCAGCACTAGATTGCTGCAGTCTTCCCGTGTCTTTATCATGATTCAGCCAGTTTGCGGTTGGAAAGAAAATGCTGCTGTCCCTGCTGATCTGAATTAATCTTGTGGATGGGACTTTGTGCAACTGCATCAGCCAACTTATTAAAATCTAAAAATCTGTCATCACCAATAACCTCATCACTCACTAATTCTGCTGTTCCTTCGAAAGGCAATCCGCTGTGGCTGGCACAATTTTTGCTTTATAGACCCATGCACTTCCTTATCTTTGACATTCTCACCCTTCAGGGCAGAACTCTGGGCTGAGCTGGATACACAATATTAGTAACAGAGAGGCAACCTAGCTTAGTGGAGAGAGTACTGAGCCTGGAGCCAGGAGGAGCTGGATTCAAATCCTGCCTTGGGCACTTCTAGGAACTATGTAACTTCTTTGAGCCTCAGTTTCTTCATCTATAAAATGGAGGGGTAGGGGCAGCTAGGTGTCGCAGTGAGTAGAGCGCCCACCCTGGCATCAGAAGGACCTGCATTCGGATCCGGTCTCAAACACTTAACACACACACAAACAAAAACCTAGCCGTGTGACCTTGGGCAAGTTACTTAACCCCAACTGCCCTCCAAAAAGCAAAAAAAAAAAAAAAAAAGGAGGGGCAGCTAGGTGAATAGCAAACCAGCCCTGGAGTCAGGAGGACATGAGTTCAAATCCGGCCTCAGACACTTGAAGCATTTTCTAGCTGTGTGACCCTGGGCAACTCACTTAACCTCTCTTTGTCTTAATACCCTGGAGAAGAAAATGGCAAACCACTCTAGTATCTTTGCCAAAGAAATCTCTTTGGCAATATTGGTGCACCATGGTCCACAAGGTCACAAAGAGTCAGACACAACTGAACAACAAAGACAGCCTCTAACTCCTACTGACTGTGTGACCCTGGGCACGTCACTTAATCTTCAATGCTTCCTTATATTTTAAGTTGTATCGAAGGGGATAATCTATATTAGTATAAGAAGTCCCTCATAGGAATTCCTTTTACTAAAAATATCACAGACCCAGTCCATTTAGTATTTACGTCATATTTGCATAGCTGCAAAGTCAATTCACAATTCTGGGTCTCAGTTTCCTCATCTGTAAAAAGAAAGGATGAGACTAAATGACTCCACAGGTCCCTTCCAGTTCTAACACAAATACAGAGTTGCATATGGCCCCTTGGTTCACCAATAGCAGTATCAAATCCCATGTCCCATAGAGGAGGGAAGAGAGTGTGGTCCTATTTAGAGAAGAATGAGTTGTAAAATGGAAGGGATAGTATGGTTATTGAGCTTTTGAATACAAAAATCATATGTCTTCACAAATATTGCTGTACCATCCATTTTAAATGACATGGGAGTCAACCCCTTACCAAGATCAGGAGACTACTATATTATTATGATTATTGAGCATTTACATAATACTGTATTTGCAAAGTGCTTAATAATAATTTATTTATTACTTCATCTAACTACTCACTAATGGAATATCTAAAGGACTGTCCTGAGTTCAGCGACCTCCACCCTGGAGACACCTTAGGCCATTTCAATTGTTTCCCCAAGGACCAGTCTTTAAATATTTTAATGAAAAACAGTTAAATTTTTTTTTGTCTTCTCTAGTATACATAGTGTGTCTATACAACCTTGCTTTTTGTCTCACAAATAATAAGTGAGTGTTAGTATTACTATATGGCCAAAATAATAAAGTTAACATACTTCTTTCTGACAGTTATTTAGGTTCAACCAGTTCCTTTGACCCCAGTCATGTGGACTTTGTCACTAAGTCCTAAGAAGATCAAATTTTAAAGATATCTAAGGGAAAAAGAATGTCTAATAGTGTGTATACAAAGAATAGTATGATAAAGAAAGCTTTAATGTATTGAATGCATCAATCAACAAACCTCCATTAGCACCCTATGAACCAGGAACTGTTCTAAGAACCATAGATACAAAGAAAGGCAAAAGCAGTCACCACCAGTTTGTGAAGAACGGTAAGTAGGACAGCTGGGACAGGCTTAAACTATATAGGATCTGTATGCTCTCCAACTTACCGATCCAGATCCTATGAAATTGAAGGAGCCAGAACTCAACACAACAGCCAGGTAAGGTCTGGTGAGGGTGGAGCTGGTGGAACTATCACCTGCCTATTCCTGTAAACGCTACTTCTTAGAATGCAAGCTTTTTTGATCATATCATACTGCTGACTAATGTGAAGCCTGTTGCCTCCACTTTTGACCAGCATCTCTGTTTGGTTTGGACTCCAGGGAATATTGTGCCTCTCCGGAATAAGCTGACCACTTGAAATCTCATCACAACACTGATTGACTCAGCTTCCGATTATCAACATCTTCTTAGTCTCCTCTTTCCTCTGATTGGAAGCCTGGGGATGGAGCACCAAACTCCTCCTAAAGCTTTCCTTTTTAAAAGGCCTGGCATCTGAACTTTCCAGTTGATTCTCCGCTTTCTATCTGTACCTTTACTTGGTTCCCATCCATTGAATATCATGTCCATGCATCAGGTAGCATCTGGTTCTACCCATTCACCATGCTTTCTAGCTGCTTTTTGTATCTTGCCTTCTCCTGTTAGATTGTGAGTTTCTTGAGGGCAGTGACTACTTTTCTATTTCTTTTTTGAATCCAAAGTTTTTGGCACAGTGCCTGATACATAATAGGTGCTTAATAAATGTTTATTGAATTGAATCATATATTAAATTATTTTTGTCAGAACAACTTCTGTTGGACCACTCTTCCCCAATTTTTTTCTTAAGTCAACTCTTTTTTTGTAGCAAAATGTAAGGTTTTATCTCTAATAAATTTCTTCTTATTAGATTCAGCTCAGTTTTCTAGCCTGTCAAGATACTCTTGGATTCTGACTGTCATCTAGTATGTTGGCCATTCCTCCCAGTTCTGGGTCATCTCTAACTCTGATGGGCATGCCATCCATTCTTTAATCCAAGTCATTCATAAGAATATTAAATAGCCTAAGGCCAAGTACAGATCATTGAGGTACTCCACTGAAGATCTCCCGACATTTTGACAATGAACTAATTATAACTCCTTTCTGTTAAAGTACTAGGACTATATCTGAATGAGATCAAAGAAGGTAAAAGGCTCAGGTGAACAAAAACATTTCTAGAGGTTGTTTTTGTAGTGGTAAAGGACTAAAAATGAAGGTGTTTACCATTTGGAGAGTGGCTTAAATCATGATATGAGATTTATATGGGACATATATTTAATCGATTACTTTTAGGCTATAAGTAAAGAGGATAATTTTATACAAACCTGATAAAACTTGTATGAAATGAATGAAATGAGCAGAACCAGAACAGTATTTACAGTAACAACATGCAAAGGCAAACAAAATTGAAAGATTTAAGAACTTTAATCAATACTAATGATAAAGTGTAGTTCGGAGCACCCATGATGAAATAAATATGCTAAACTCAAGAAATGTGATAGACTCAGGGTGTAGATTGAGACATTTTTTTTTTTTCAAACAGGCCAATGCAAATAAATATAACTGGGGTCTGGTACCTGCTTGACAGATGCAAATTCTCCATATGGAGGAGATAGGGAGGTTGCATCTGAGAGAGTCAGGCTAATGTGTAAGAAAAGTACCTTATAAAGGCTGAAGAAGTACCTTTTAAAGGACAACATATTATAGTCAGAATCCAAATAGTCAGAATCTAAAAAAGATCTTGAAAGGCTAGAAAACTGAATTGAATCTAACAAGAAGAAACTTGTTAAAGTGATTCGGGTTGGCTAACTACACGGAGAATGGGGAAATTCTTTGATTGCCTACAGAGAGATTTAGGCTGCTCTGTTCCTAGTGGTATAATTATTTCACCCACCAAGTCTGGTGAGATACCATGATGTCATAACAGAGGTCTTTAGGTCCTTCTCCCTCTGAAGTCATGTGGCCCTGTGGAAAAGACTTCAGTCCTCAGCCTCTGTATGTGTTTTTTTCCATCCTACCTGAAGAAGAGAAGTATCTAATCTTGTGAGTCAGCAGCCTAGAACCTCAGCACCCCAGAGTTTCTGAGTCTGGAGTATTCTTCAGTGTCCTAGCGTTCCACACTGTGTTTTTCAATCAGCATAGCATTGATTCCCAGGAAGTCAAGGAGTGACTTTCTGGTCTCAAGGCAGCTAAAGCTGAGATAAGAATTCATAGGGAAGTCATACTACATCTGTCTTGGTATTTGGTGGAACCAGTGCTATGTAGGAACTAAACCACCTTTTCCCTCATTAAGACACCAATTTGGTGTAGGGGAAAGTATGCCCCAGAAGGAGTCACAGAAATGTCTATCTTTGAAGTAAAAATCCTTTTACAAAATCAACTCTACATCAAATGGAAAAATGGAACTGGTGGATAGTCACTGGCCCCCTAAAAACAGGAGTTAAACAATGTCGGGCTTTGGCCAGTAGTAGTAAAGAATGAGATACCCTACAAGAATCTAATAGATACTTTAAAATGCTAATGGGCAGAAAATTGTTAAGGGCTTAGCACAGTACCTGGCACATAGTAAATGCTTATGTAAATGTTAGCTATTATTAGCTATTATTATATCTAATAGATATAGCAGCCTTGCTCTAGGAGAATGAGTTAGAGTGACTTAGTACATGAGAATTTGTTTTTGCTTGATTTTGCATATGTTTGTTGCAAAAACTGTTTTTATTTTTTTTTCCCAAGGAGAGAATGGTAGAAGGGAGATAAATAGATTTTTGCTAATTGAAAAAATTATTTAATTTTTAAAAACCTACTCTGAGTCTAATCATCCAACTAGTTGTAAATCCATCTTCTTCCCAAGAAGACTACAAGCTTTGCTACACTCTGGCTAGATTATATTCATAGCGTTTTCCTTATCTACTAGTTTAATAATTTTGTCAAAAAAATGGAAAGCACTTAGATGGTGTGACATTCTTTGATGAAACTGTGTTAGCTTTTTCCTTTTTTTCTTTTTTTTCTTTAAACAAATGCTTTATTAACTTCTGTTTTACATCATACATTTCTGCCAGATTTTGAGTTACAATCATTTTCCCCCCGTTATTCCCCTACCCAACCTCCCAGAATAGCAGTCCCACAAGATATTGCTTCCTCCAATCTGCTCTCTCCCATACCTTCTCCCATACCCCCTTCGACTTTTCCATTAGAGGAAGGTGAATCTTTGTGTCCCAATGCCTGCACATCTTATCTCCAAATTATAAGCAAATGAATATTAATAATAGTATTTATATATATTTGAAACATTTAATCTTAAGACCTCGAATTTCAGATCCATTTCCTTCCTCCCTTGTCACCCATTCCCTCTGGGGAGATAAGTAATTCAGTATATGTTGTACATGTCTAGCTATGCAAAACATTATCATAGTAGATATATTGTACAAGGCTGCTTATAATTCCCTCCTACTCATCCCACCCCCCACCTGGTCCATTCCCTACATGATCCTGTCCCTCTTCTATAGTGGGTACTTCCAACCTCCCCTCCCCCCAAGGATGCATTCCCATCAATCATCCCTCCTCTCATCCTCCTTCCCCCTATTCTGCTGCAGGTTGAGATATCCCATTTAGTATGTATGTCATTCTCTCCTTGAACCAAATTCAATGAGAATGTGGATTTGCCTTTTTTTCCCCTTCCTATTCTCCCCCTCCCTTGCAACCACTTCCCCTTGCTTCTTCTACATGAGATAGTTTACCCTACCCTGTCTTTCCCCATCTCCTCTTGCCACTTTCCTCTCTCACCTCATAATTTCATCCCTTGAGTATTCTCCCTTCCCAACAAATTCAACCTATGCCCTCTATCCATATATAACTGTAACCATATACACACACATTCACATATGTATTCATATGACCACACCCCCTTCTTCCATTATTTTCATAGTGAGAAAGATATCATCAGTCACAGTTATTGCTTTTCCATATAGGAATGTAAATAGTTCAACTTTGTTAAGTTCCTTTTGATTTCTTTTCCCTGATTACTTTCTCAGGCATCTCTTGCTTCTTGTGTCTGGATGTCAAATTTTCTATTCAATTCTGGTTTTTTCCTCAAGAATGCTTGAAAGTCCTCTATTCCACTGAATGACCATATTTTCCCTTGAAACAAAATACTCAGTTTTGCTGGGTAGGTGACCCTTGGGTCCATTCTCAGTTCTTTTGCCCTCTGGAATATCATATTCCATGCCCTTCTCTCCCTCAGTGTAGAAGCTGCCAGGTCCTGGGCTATTCTGATTGTGTTTCCACAATATTGAAATTGTTTCTTCCTGGCTGCTTGTAGTATTTTCTCCTTGATCTGGGGATTCTGGAACCTGGCTATAATATTTCTGGGAGTTTTCTTTTTTGGGATCTTTTTCAGGAGGTGATCGGTGGATTCTTTCAACCTCTATTTTGCCCTCTGGATCTAAAACATCAGGGCAGTTTTCCTTGAGAATTTCTTGAAGGGTGATTTCTAGGTTCTTTCCTTGATCATGGCTTTCAGGTAGTCCAATAATTTTAAATTGTCTCTCCTGGATCTATTTTCCAGGTCAGTGGTTTTTCCCATGAGATATTTCACATTGCCTTCTAATCTTTCGTTTGTTTGGATCTGCTTAACAGCATCTTGATTTCTCATAAAGTCATTAGCTTCCATTTGCTCCAGTCTAACTCTGAAGGAATGAATCTCCTCAGTGAACTTTTGAGATTCTTTTTCCATCTGGCAAATTCGACTTTTTAAGGCATTCTTCTCCTCATTGCCCTTTTGGGCCTCCTTTGCCATTTGAGTTAGTCTATTTTTTAAGGTGTTGTTTTCCTCAGTCAGGCTGTTGACCCTCATTTCATACTTTTCCTGCATCCTTCTCATTTCTCTTTCCAATTTTTCCTCCACTTCTCTTATTTGATTTTTAAAGTCCTTCTTAAGGTCCTCTATGGCCTGCAACCCGCTCATGTTTTCCCCTGGGGCTTTTAGAGCAGGACTTCTGACCTCACAGTCCTTTTCCCGCTCTATGCCCCCAAAATAGGAGTCTAGGGTTGCATTTTTCTGTTCCTTTGCCTTGGCATGTTGCCACTTAATTGCTTGACTTTTGGGCTTGTTGCCACACTATGGCTTTAAGGCCAGCTAGAGGAATTTTCGTCCCGAACGTGTGGAGGGCAACTTCCATTTCTGGCAAGCTGTAAACCCACCCACGACTTCCACCCTAGATCACAATCCAGATCCAGGGAGGTTAAAGCAAGAGCGATTACCCCCAAGACTGATCGCTGGATCTCCCTACAATTAATTCGCAGGCCAGGAGCTGGGGCTGCCTCAGAAAACTACAAAATGGCGTTTGTCCTCAGCGGCTTCTAGCCCCCAGGGGAGGGAGCCGACGCATTCCCCCAAATACAGGTCCCAAAGTCCATAGGACAATAACCTCTTACTTTGTCCTAGGCATGTCTATGTTGATAATTCTGGAGTCGCCATGGCTGCTGGTGTTCTGGGGTTCCTCCAGCCAGCTGCTGGCCCTGCCGCCCTGGGGCTAAAACCTCGGCTCTGCTTCCTGCGCTCTGCCCGTTGCGCGCTGCAGGGTCTCAGACTGCTGCACTGGTCCTTCCTGCAGGGCTGCTGGGCTGTCCTCAGCGGGAGGTTAGCTTCTCTGTGTCATTCTGTGGGTGCTGGGGCTCCAGAAGTTGTTCAGAGTCCCCTTTTACATAGTTTGGGGGGAATCTGGGGGCAGAGTGGCCTGTGTTAGCTTTTTCTAATCACCACTTCCCTCTATCAGTATTCACCAACAATCTCTTTAATGATCTATTCTAGATTTTTCCCTGGAATCAAAGTCAAACTCATTTCCCTAGAGTTTGCATTCTGGTTTCCCCAACACTTCTTGTTTTTTTAAATTGGGGCACTACTTCTACCCCTCCTGGATCTTTTTCTCACTTTGCTCACCTGCCTGAACACTGTGCCTAAGCTTCAATATCACCCTGGATTTTCCCTTATCACCTGCAGTCTTCTCATCCTAGAACATCTCTCCACCATGCCAATGCCCTTCTCCCACTGGTGAGTTCATCCTGGGTACTCTATTTTTGAGCTGGGGCCATGGACAGCCATCCTTCATTCCCCAGCTAGCTTGGTTTTTCACTTTTCAGACGTTGGCACTATATCAGGCATAAATATTTCTCCCTCCCCAAACTGGTCAGCTCCCTTTTATGTCTTGTTTTTCTCCATATGCCGTTTGTGGGCAGGGACTGTCTTCCTTTTTGGCTTGAACAGGGCTTAGCTCTGTGTCTTGAACATGGCTGTTGTCCTTTATTCTCGAAGAGGACCAAAATGATATCATTATGTTATAGTCCAGTGTGTGGCTTATCAGTACAATATGAGCTTACAATGGTCTACCACAGGTTGGTCACAAAGAGTTCATATGGACATTAAGGTAGAGTCTCTAAATTTGTACATCTTGCATTTCTTTTGAGCTACTTCATCTGCATGGGACCTTCTCTGATGAGGGCACACCATGCTGGGCAATCGTGTGCCAGTGTCTCCCATGTCATGCAATCAATTCCAAATTTTTTTTTTAATTTTTGGAGGGGGGAGGACAGGGCAATTGGTGTTAAGTGACTTGCCCAAGGTCACACAGCTAGTAAGTGTTAAGTGTCTGAGGCTGGATTTGAACTCAGGCCCTCCTGACTCCAGGGCTGGTGCTCTATCCACTACTCCACCTAGCTACCCCAATTCCAAAATTCTTAAGAGTGACCTTGAGGGGCGGCCAGGTGGCACAGTGAGTAAGAGCACCAGCCTCAGAGTTGAGATGACCCGAGATCGAATCCGGCCTCAGAAAATGAGCACCTACCCACAAATAATGACTAGCCGTGTAACCTTGAGCAAGTTACTTAACCCCAATTGCTTTTTTAAAAAAAAGAGTGACCTTGAAAGTGTTTTTATATTGCTTTTTTTGACCCCCATGTGAGTATTTGCTTTGTGTGAGTTCTTTGTAAAACAGTGTTTTAGGCAAGCATATGTTTGGCAGTTGAACAATGTGGTCAGCCTATCAGAGTTATGCTCTCTGCAGTAGAATTTGCATGCTTTGCAGTTTGATTTGAGAAAAGAACTCAGTGTCTGTTATCTTGTCCTGCCATGAGATCTTGAGAATCTCCCTAAAACAATTCAAATGAAAGTAATTCCATTTCCTAGCGTGGTGTTGATATATTGCCCAGATTTCCCAGGCATACGACAATGAGGTCAGCACCACGGCTCTGTAGACCTTCAGTTTGGTAGTCTAGTATCTCTTCTCTGCTCTACCAGCCAGCACCACACTATCCATACATGGAACCATCAGTTACAGCAAATGGAGAAGTTTTGAATACTGGGGATAAGTTCACTTACCTTAGCAGTATACTTTCCAGGGATGTCCACATTGATAAGTGTTTGGGAGGCTCTGAAGGAAAGTGTGGGAGAGAAGAGGCATTTGACTCATTGCCTAGAACATAATAAGCACTTAATAAACCATTATTGCATTTGCCTTGTCTTTTCCAGTTTTGTGATATACCTTCCATATTTCATAGCTTTTGAAACATCACTGATAATGTTAATATAAAATGCTACACACACACACACACACACACACACACATTTTTTTTCTTTTTAATAAGGTATATTCATCTAGAACCATAGCTTAATTATGACTTTCATCCTATTAATGGCCTCAGTGATAATTACAAGATAAGATCAAAATTTTACTCCTGCATCGGACTCCCTATATCCTCTTTCTTCTTGCCTTAAATTTGGTTATTACATAAAGACATTTAAGAGCATGAATTTTACTACTGTCTTCTTTCTTGGCTTTTTATCTCACATAGAATTCTGGATATCTCAACTGCTATTCTTCCTTCATTGTAGTTATTATATGACAACTAGCTTGGGCATATGCAGAGACAATGTTCTCCTACCCCCATCCTTTTTAGTTTAAAACCCTTTGGATGTGTTTGTGCCAAACACAATCTTACCAACTTACAAACTTACCAACTCCATTTCTGACCAGGATTTATCATCCCTATATTTTAAACCATGGTTCAGAAATCCAAGTCCTTTTTTCAGATATCTCCTTTATTAAATATTCATTTCATAAATCAACTTTTATCTTCTTCCATCCCTTGGCTACAATGGGCAATAGATGCGAAGACTTAATCAGTTACCCCTATGGTCTTCAACTTTCTGCCTCAAATGTCACAAGTTTTAGTAATACAATAAAATAAAGTTTTTGTAACCTACTTTTGTTGAATCTTTCTGATGGCCATTTTTTGCCCACATGAATTAATTGAAGTAGATCATTGCCATCCATTTTGATAAGTTGTCTGTATTTTCTACGATACATGCCATTGAAGAAGAAACAGAGGACAATATGCCCCTCTGTATCATTGTTACTATTATGTCAATAGATAACCCTGATTAGGGAATCACCAGCTGCAACTGTGAATGAAGGAGTGACTCTTCCGTTCTTCTTCTGATCCTTCCTGTATGATTTTTCACCCAATAGCTCTTGTAGCTCAATTATATCACTCTTTGGAAGCAAGTAACGTCTTCCTCCACTGATCATCCCTCTCTCTACTCTGCAAGAAGAGTTTTAAATCTACTTTTTACACTCCGATTGTTCAGCTTTCCTTTTCTTTTCTTTTCTCATCCTTTCTCATCTCTTCCACTCCAAAAGGTCAGCAAGGGGAAAGTCTTCCTCCATGCCAGAAGTCTTTTTCCTCCATCACATTTTGACTTCTGTTTTCTATAAGAATACTTTATTGTCCCTAATATTTTGAAATATGGAGAATGAATCTAACAACAAAAACACTCATATAATGCTTTAAGGTTTGCAAAGTGCTTCATAAATTCTATCATTTTCTCCTCAATGAGAGAAAGCTAGAGGCTATTATTCTCATTTTACAGAAGAAGAAACTCAGAGATCTAGAGGTTAAATGACTTACTCAAGAAAGTTAGACATTTTTCATTAAAACCCCATTTGGGTCATTTCAGCAACATCGACTGAAGGGGAACTATGTTGGAAGTTCAACAAAAGCCTCCTTTCGTAGAAATGGGACATGTGTCTAGTAAGTGTCAGAGGCAGGATTAGAACTTAAGTCTTTCTGACTCCTGGCCCAGATATCTATCTACCATATGACATAGATGCCTCCAATTAAACACAAATAACAGTCACTCAGCTGTAGCAGATGTGTAAACATCATATACTTAATCAAATTGCTACACAATTTCCCCTGTTCTCCTAAATTTTCAGTCATTTTTTAAAAAGTTACTTATAAGTATTTACACCTCCAAATTAAATAACTGGTTAAAACATTTACAGCCAATTGTCACCTCTTAAAAATGTGACATTCTTATTCAACTTCCTTTCTTTAGCTTCAACAACTCCATGGTCACAACCCATTCCCCCATTCCACCTTGAACCACCTCCTGTTGTTTCAGGAATTTGTTCATCTTTCCAACCTGTTTTGTCAATTTGTTTCACCTTCAAATTGTTCCATTTACCTTTTCTTATTTATCTGAATTTGGTTTTCCAACTACCTTCTACTTCTTGAGTCTCCTTTCAGTTATTATTCCTTACTGATACATGATCCTCCCTAACCTTTTTTATATCCTCACTAACTGACCTTGATCCTGTTCCTCTTTCAACCTTAAAGTAGAATCTAGATTAGAATTAAGGTTTGGAAATTGTTCTAGTTTTCTTCAGTTTCTCTCAAATTTCTCTTCCCCAAATTTAACCTCTAACCTATGTCACTCCAAAGCTTTCAGAAGAAAAAAACTTTGTTCCACAATATTGTTCTTCCATAGAACCTGGAAATAACTAAATCTAGAAAAATTATATTCCCCAGCATTCCTCTCATCTACTAGCTTAGTATTACCAAATAGAGTAAAGGGTATAATAATTCATATAACTAGGGGAAATCTGTCCTGATTGTCCTTGATTTATCTAGTTCCACCCCATCATTCCACATAGGAGGAGACTGAAGCCAAGTGACTTGCCCATGGTCACATAAGTAGCAAGCCTGAAGTTGCTTAAATGTGCTAAAACATTGGAGTTAGTCAATGGGATTGATATGAATCAACAGAATGATATGCTAGCCATAAAAGCTAATTTGATAGTAGACTGAATTAAAAGGATGTCTTGGACAGTGGAGGCAATAGTTTCACCAAACACTGCTCTAGTCTGACCCACTCAGTTGATATCATGTTTGGTCCTGGGCACCACATTTTAGAAATGGAAGACATCCAGAGGAAGAAAACCAGGAGAGTGAAGGGGCTCAAAATCATGTCATATAAGGATCAGTTGAAAGAACTGTGAACATTTAGCCCAAAGAAAGATTTAGAGGGAGCATGCTAATTACTTTTAGGCATTTGAGATCCTGTGATTCCATGGAATTCTTAGGGATAATGCCCCAGCTTGTCTGAAGAGAGTTCACGGAAGTACCAGAGCCCCATTTTGAGTCATCAGTGCTTTTTCATAATCTTATACAGATAATCATCTCTGCCTTGAAATGCCTGCATTCACATGAATGTCTGCATATAGGTCCAAGGTCAAGTCTTGTACTCCTCCAGAACCCAGAGAGAACACATCAGATCAAGTATTATAACAGCAGTGCTACATGTCATAGGTTTAGACTAAAGCTACACAAATTATCCTCCCAATACTAAATGTAATATCCCATCTTTGTAAGAGAGATGCCTGGTAGTGGCCTTTTGGGGAAAGGATGCAGGTGGGACAAGACACCATATGTCCCTTGCTCCTATTCATCAACTCAAGTAAGCCTTGAAAAATAAATGGGAATCTTGCTGCTCCTTTGAATGAGACCCTGATGAGTTCATTTTTTTAATCTTTGTCAGAAGCTCATCTTGACATTTATACTTATAACACATTAACCAATGGACTATCTGGACTATTCTTATTCAACATCAGTGTCCTCCCAGACCACTGTTTGAAATATTGTTATCTTAGTAGATGAAGAATAAATATATGCTTGGGGACATTTACTTACTTATTTGTTGAAACTGGCTTTATCAGTCTCCTTCACCCCACATGCCACACTGCTGTCAACTGACATGGACAATGGTGCTCTGCTTCCAACCTAGGCCTATCCATCCCTTTTTAGACTATTCTCTTCCTCTTCCCTTGTCAAAGGCTTACTAATTGGTGCCCGACAATGGAAGCACTAGCCTTATTACAGATCAGAACTCCCAAACTCAATCCATCCACCAGGCTCAGCCTCCACATCCCCAGTACAGGGATTATATGCATTCAGGGACAATTAAAGACAATAATTCAAGCGAGAACAATATTCACGGTACAATGGGGAAAAAAATATTTGGAGCCAGAGGCCCTAAATCCAAGTTCTAGCTTTACCACTTAATACCTGTATGACTCTAGGCAAGTTATGTAATCTCTCCTTGCCTGTTTTCCTTATCTGTAAAATGAAGGAATTGGACCAGATGACTTCTTAGTTCTTTTACATCCCTAAAACTGTGATTTAAGCTTCTAAATGCCCTCCTCTTGGAGCCAGTTCATCAGGTTAATAAAGGATTGTCACTTACTTTATCAAGGACTTGATGAGATTGCTCCAAAGATCAAAGATATTCCCAGGCATCAAGGCTGAATAGGTGATGTCCCCAACTGAGTGTCACTTGGTTAGGGCTAAAGACAGCAATCAAGTTATGCAATGGCCACACCAGGCACACAGAAAGTAATGGAAAACTCATTATTATCTCTGAGGCTCTATATATCCAACCATTTGTTCTCAATTGGTTGTGAATGCTCACAAAGGCAGATGGGACATAGGTCACTGAAATTCCATCAATGTTTGTGCCAAAACATCCTGCACCCCACTAGCAAAAATGTCATAAAATTTCCATCCCTTTCTTAATATTTCAACACCAATCATTCTGTGTTAATTGCAAAGAATTATGACTAGAGAAAAGAGTGAGCCCAACTTCTAGGCTTCCACTGCAACTGGGGTTTAGGTGCTGTTGATTGATCATCTGATTGAGAGTTGATAAGGAAAACTCCCTGACCAAATTGATGGGTTTATAAGGTGATACCTAACCCCTTGGTGGACTCTAAAAGACCATTCCAATGCAAGCTCATTTGGGGGTATCACATCTCAATCTCCAAAATATACAGAGCAGAAGTGAGGGATGAACAGAGGGAGCCAGAGCTGGCTCTCCAATGACATACACAAGAAGTCATCTCTGGCTCTTAGCAAAGGGGAACTGTCAGCTGTTTTCATAAACTGGCATTTTCCTTGAATGGAAATCTAAAGCTAGCCGTGGGTCTCTCTTTTTTCTTCCATTTTTCCCCTTTCTTTTTGCCACAAGAAAGGCATGGGCCCCACCTGAGACCTAACATTTGTCTGTTTTGAGAATAGATGAGTATTTGTTAGAATTAAACAGCTGGGAGCTCTGTGATATTTAGACGGGTATTAGGAGGAGTGTATGGAAGGAAGATAATGCTGGGTGTTTTTTGTTTTTTTTTTTCCTCCAAACCAGTCTGGGCTCAGTTACTGAGGGGATTTCGTAGGTCTCCTGTGAGAGCCAGATACAGTTAATTTCCTGCAGAAGCTGCAGTCTGGGCCAGGCTGATATTGCAGTGTTATTTAGAATAGAAAGGTCAAGCTTGAGATTGAATAGTCATTGACAAGAAATCCATGGGGGATATGAGGCAGTCAGCGAGCAGTGACTGAAAGGAATGGGGTCTGGCTTTTTCTTCTCCTTCTCCTTCTCCTTCTCCTTCTCCTTCTCCTTCTCCTTCTCCTTCTCCTTCTCCTTCTTCTTCTTCTTCTCCTTCTCCTCCTCCTCCTCCTCCTCCTCCTCCTCCTCCTCCCTCCTCCTCCTCCCCTCCCTCCTCCTCCTCCTCCTCCTCCTCCTCCTCCTCCTCCTTCTTTCTTCTTCTTCTTCTCCTTCTTCTTCTTCTTCTTCTTCTTCTTCTTCTTCTTCTTCTTCTTCTTCTTCTTCTTCTTCTTCTTCTTCTTCTCCTTCTTCTCCTCCTCCTCCTCCTCCTCCTCCTCCTCCTCCTCCTCCTCCTCCTCCTCCTCCTTCTTCTTCTTCTTCTTCTTCTTCTTCTTCTTCTTCTTCTTCTTCTTCTCCTTCTCCTTCTCCTTCTTCTTCTGGGTGCCTGGTTCTTTGGTTTATTATTTTTCTCTGAAATGTTTAATGAAATCTCTGAGATAATGGGAAAGGAAAGAGGAGGAGAAATGGGTGTGTGTAGGAGGAGAAGAGGGAGAGATTTTAATTCTCTCATTAAGAACTTATATGTCAAGTTAGAAGATTTGGATTCAAATCCTGACTCTACCACCCATATAATGTATATGTGTTCAGGTAGAAGACTTCCTTGTTGGGGGCTTCAGTTTCCCCATCTGCAAAGTGCATGTGATAAACTAAATGATCTCTACAGTCCCTTCCAGTTCCAAAGCCTATAAGATGTCACAGTCAAATCTATAACTTTGAGCTATTCACTCATCCCACACCAAGAATTAGCTGCCTTCCCATCTGAGTTTTCAAACAGTTAGTTTAACCACCAGGACTTCAAAGAATTCTTCTATATCTACCTTGTAAATCCTCTCTGAATCCATGGAACATGGCATGTTAGTAGGAGATCTGACAATAAAGTACACAAAAGGGGATGGGTTTTACCTTTAAAATGATAAAAATGTAGGCTTGCTGGTCGCCAGAATATTGGTCTTTATTTGAGGTTTCCTCCTTTAGATATACGACACTTGGTGGCTTATTGGAAATCAATGACCCACAATTGATCTACATGATAATCACAGCATCAGCTGCCTTTGCACGTGATTCAAGATGGCTCAGTTTAAAACTCTACCAAAAGATAGAGGTATGGGTCAGTCTATGATAACTAGGATATTTTTCAGGCCTCAAATTCCATATATTTTAAAACCGTATTCCCTTTCCATGAGTTTTGTCATGAAATGACTGTCTAAAATAAGGGAACAATATGCGGACACTTGGACCTGAAACAATGTTATTATATCATTTAGAGTAACACTTATGTACTACAGAGCCTGTGATTTCATCAGTTGGAGCACTCCATCCACTATTGCAGATTGCAATCCCTCCTTGTTTCCCCAAATTATTGCCTAGGTTGCTGTGAACAGAAATATTTATCACATTCTGGAGATGAGTTGATAGGAATTTGTGTAGATCAGTGCTCTGGCGACTATCTGAGGTCTTATTCCAAGTCTTTCCAACGAGGTTATACCTCTCAGCCCTTTTACTTCATTGGGAGAGCTTCTAAAGTATCTAGGATTGTCTCCAAGTCACTGTGGGGCATTTGAGGATTAATTATAAATAATCAATAAATCATCCACTAACTTACGTGTAGAGTAGCTCAAGTTAGGGTTAATTAGAATGACAATTAGGTTTAAGATCAGGGTCAGGGCTACAGTTAAGGATCCCATTTCCCAAAGCAGGTTGTCAGGCATATTAATTTTGGGCCATGGTTTGACAGCTGCTACCCTTGCACTGTGATTGAAGTTGCCATATTTCATGCATCTGATGTTCCTGCCCATATCCTTTCATGGATACAGGTCAACAAATAGAACCATGAAAGACATGTGCTCTACTGCTGGTCTCAGAAAATCACCTTCCTGTTCTCCACCTTCTGCTTAGGGAATGATAATCAAATCTCTTACCACTATCACCAGGGAAGGCATGATAACCTACTGTTCTACAACTAGCTAACTTTCTCCTCTGCTTAGAATCCCTATGATTGAGTCATAAAACACCTGGGCAGATTTTCCCCTTCCATGATACTACTACCTGTGACATTGCAGCCATCCCTGTCAATCTTACCCTTCCAACAACCATATTCTACTCTGTCCTTCTCTTCAATTTTTCCCTAGAGAAACCCTGTTCCATAGGTAACAAATTACCTCCATTTTAGAATTCTCATGCTCCTACCTTCTTATATTCATGGAAAGAAAGTTCCCCCAGAAACATCACATCTCTGGTCACGGTCTCTAGAACTGGATATGGCTTCTGTCATGACTGTATACCTATTAGACTAAGATGAGGAATACACAGTTTTCTTTTTTTCTCACTTCCAGTTGCAGAATGCATCCTGCCACTCTTCCTCAGCAATCTCTTCTCCTTAGAAGGTCATTCTATTCAGATAGATTATGCTATATAGCTCCTTGTGGCAGTCATTTACCATTCTCTAGGTCATTCTCCCTCTTTTCTGAAGAAGATTAATACCTGGCTTGTTGGTTTTGTCTCCAGTCTACCAGTCTTAATACTTTGATGCTTCAATTAACATGTTGATATCCCTTCAAATTCCCTTAATCCCCAGTTCATAAACCACCTTAACAATGATGATCTTCACTTTCACTTCCATTCAGTCACACACAGGAATGACTTTACTCTTGATTTCATCATCAAAGTAGGTCATCTTTTCCTTCGTTTCTTACCTAGCATCTAATTATTGAATGGGTGTTGCCTCAGACAAACTGAGACCTGCCTGGGAAAGACCTTAGCTTAAAAAGGCTATGGCCTCCCACTTCATCTGGGGTCATCACCAGTCATCTTACCCTATGTCTGGCCACTGGGCTCTGATGACTCTGGAGGAGAGAGTGAGGCTGATGACTGAACAGCCCTACCTCACTTGAATCCAATTCCCTTGCAAGTCAAGGCATCGCTCTCATGACACCATTGATCCTTTTCAGGAATGAAGGGTAAACAACACTTCATCACTCACAAGTGTACTACTTCCAGAATACATAATTTTGAAATTTCTCTATGTAATAATAATCTCCCATCCTTTCATCTCTCCTTGCACCCCACCACTCCCAAACCAATTCTCCACACTTATTTCTCTACATTTTAGGCACTCTATTATTTCCATGATTTATTTTTGACCTAATCAAAATATGGACCCAAAGTAGCATATCTACTTACTAGATACTACTTATGCACCATTTATCTTTTTCATTTACTCATCTTTCCTTTATTTTATTTTTATTATTTTCCTTTTGTTTGTTTGTTTGTTGCACTGTGGTAGGTAAAGGAAGGAGGGTGGCTATATGATTGAATGCATAGAGCACCCAGTCTGGAGTCAGGAAGACTTGAGTTCAAATCCCTCCCCTGACATTAGCTGTGCGAGCCTGGGTGAGTCAGTTAGCCCTGTTTGCCTCAGTTTCCTCATCTGTAAAATTAGCTGGAGAAGGAAATAGCAAACCATGCCAGTATCATTTGGGGCCACAAAGAGCTGGACATGACTAATTGACTAAACAACAATTAGGACAACAGACTCAGAAACTTTTAATGACCAAAGTTTTGGGTTGTAGTCATTTGGGTCACCATCTCCAAACTATAGTCTACAAAAATCATTTTATGGATGAGAAAAATTAGATATAGGGAGGGAAAGTGACTTACTCGAGGTTAAATTGTAAGTAGCAAACCTGAAATTCGAACCCAGATCCTCCTGTAAAGAACAGTGAATTTAATGTCAGAGGGGCTAGATCTAAATCCTACTTGCATCATTTACTATCTAGATGACCTTGCACAATTCAACCAACCTATGTGTGCCTTGATTTCCTTATCTGTCAAATAAGGGACTAAATGGCATCTAATGGTACCTACTAATTCTTTATCTACAATTCCCTGACTTTGTCATTATTTGTCATTATTTCCACTACATCATGATACCCCTTCTGTTATGTCCTGTGCCTCTCTCTATTTGCCTCCAAGGGTCACTGACCCACACGCTCACTGCCATTGTGGAGGTATACTGTATCTGAAGCAACAACTTAGGCAAGAGAGGCTCCCTTGGCACCATCTGGTGCCCTTTTTACCTTTGATTTATCAACACAGCTCTCTCCCTGGGCAGTAACATAAAGGCCCATCGTGTGACATTTTTACTATCATACTGCATGCAGAGCAGTATACAGTTTGTATGCAGTGATGGGACACACAGAATCAGTCACTGTTGACTCCAAGGCAGACTTTTCCCCAGTGTGGAAGCTTCCAGGAAGCCAAGCCTAGCCAATGTGACCTTTCTCCTTAGCTCCAGTATGGGATAAGTATATGGGTGCTAAGCTCCCCCTCTCCCAAAAGAGAGCCAGGGAAAGTGGGTCTGGGGGGGTGGTTCCATCTGAGATCTGCTCTCTAATCAGCTGATTCTGCTCACTTCTAGCTGTATGTCAGTATCAAGGTTTATAGGTATCATTACCCATGAAAAATCTGTTCCATCTGAGAATGGCCAGGGTAGGGGATGGGTGGCAGATTGCCGTTTAATGATCAGATTAAAATATGCTAAAGCAAACAAATAAATAAATAAAACCCCCAGCAGCCGGGGAGCCCTACAACTCATTCCATGGACATCAGAGACTTGGGCTCCAGGGACTAACTCGTAATTCACAGCACTGGCAGGTTTAGTGGCCTGTTACTGTGTGACCACAAGGAGAAACAGTGCTCTGCAGGAGATTTACACTGAATGGGGGAGGAGGGCGGAGGAGGAAAGGGAGGAAGGGAGGGGAAAGAATGTGAAAACAGGCAGGACCAAGGAGCTCCCCCAAAATGAGGTACTCAGGGCATTCACCTAGTTCACCAACCAAGCAACCTAGACTTGCAGTAGACCCCCACCCACCCACAAGAACATTGACCTCCTCTCTCTGGGCACAATTCAATTCAGCAAGCATTAATTAGGCACCCACTGTGTACCAGGCACTGTTAGGTGCTGAGGGTATTTTTGTCACTCAGCCATTTCAGTCATGTCTGACTCTTCTTGATTCCATTTGGGCTTTTTGGTTTGTTTTTTTGTTTTGCAAAGATACTGGAGTAGTTTGCCATTTCCCTCTGCAGCTCATTTTACAGATGAGGAAACTGAGGCAGACAGGGCTAACTGCTGACTTGCCCAGTCACACAACTAGTAAATGTCTGAAGCCGGATCTGAACTCAGGAAGATGAATCTTCCTGGTTCCAAGCTCAGTTCTCTATCCATTGCTCTATAATGACAAATAGAAACTGAGAAATTCACATTATAGCAGAGGGCAAGCACATGCACAGATAAGTAGATAATAACAAGACTAATACAAAATACGCACAAGGTAACTTTAAAAGGGAGCGATTGGACAGTAGGAGATTCAGGAAGGGTAGGAGCAGCACTTGAGGTGAGTCTTGAAGGGAATCTATGTATTCCAGGAAAAGTGAGAAGGTGGAGCCTCCCAGGCATGGAGGACAACCTATGCAAAAGTATGGAGAAGGGAAATAGAATATCAAGGCATTAATCAACTAACACATATTTATGGAATATCTAGTATATACAAGATATCACTAGTAGAATGCTTCCTCTCAGTTCAATTCAAACCTTCTTTTTAAAACACAATATAACGCTATAATGGAAAGAGGATACTATCTGTAGGCAGAGAACATTGGATTCATGGGCCACCTCTGATGCTTTATGGGACTTTGGTCAAGTCTTTTCTCATATTTCAGTGAAGGACCTTGACTACATGACATCTGAAATCTCATGCAGTACTGGAGTTAGGATTTTGCCATCTCCCTTTGAAACACAGCCTGTGTGGTCCTCAGTAGGTCACATAAGCAAAAATGTCCCTGTCCCCAGTGAACTCACAGTCTAGTAGGGGAGATAAAATGTACATTTCTCTATTGAAACAGTAACACAAAAGAGAGGAATCTTTATAAATGAAAGCGTCCCCAACAAAGTGGTATGAGAGGTTACTCCATGTGGGAAGGCTTCATCAAGAAGCAGGTGGTCGTTAAAGAAAGAGGAGGGTGTGAGCGGGCAGTGATGATGGCAGACATGAAGGAGGAGCAAACTCACATGGTGGGAAAGGATAGAAATGCTAATGGAGAACGTATCACAGAGTCACACCATATTAGAAACAGGGGGGAAATCTGACATCATCTCATGGAATGCTCTCATTTTACAGATGAAGACATGGCAACTCAGAGAAATGGTTTGCCCAATAGCACACTGCTTTCCATTAGCTTTCACAGCTACCGAGTGGCAGATTTTGAACTGGAAATGCCAACTTCTGTCCCTAAGTTCAGTACATCCCCCACTAAGCAGGAGCTAAAGGCATTAGCCTGAATACCTCACCTAAGCAACCCTACCTTCCACCCTACATTTACAGGTCTGACCCCTAAACTGTCTCTGTGAAACAGAAAAATGAAAAAGACTGTCTCAGCTAGAGCCCAGCATGGCTATGGAGAGCTGTACCTGAGGTGGGGGGAAAGGTGAAGGGATCTGAGCTAATCATTCATTTTTTCCCCTCAGGGGAAACTTTTTTCCACATTCAGCAAATGATGCTCTTGTACCAATAACAAATGTCAAATCCTCTGCGTGGGACTTGGGGGAAGATAGAGCATTAGCAAAGAAGGAGCAATTTCAGTGGAAAGGACAGAATTGCCATTTAAGGACCAAAAAGCCAAGTAACAAATGTCACCAAGGAACTCTGGGGAGTTAGCCGTGCATCAACAACCACCAGTGTAGGGGGAAAAAATAAACAAATCCTAGAATCCTTTTAATCTTTTTTCCTTTGTGGTTCCTGGCTTCTTTCAAGGGACCCATCATTCTCTTTGAAATGGCCCTTGTCACTATAGCATTCAAACAGATCTTCTGTGCCTGGGCTGACTGCTAAGAAACCAGGCCATGGAGGCTACAAGGCCAGAGCGGTATATGAGCTCCTCCCACCTGGGTCAGGTCACCCTAACCACTTCTGGGAATTATCTGCTGCTTAGTGGACTGTGTTGATGATTCTGGACTTTCTCAAATTAGTTTTAATTCTTCAGTGTAGCAAGCATGCTAATCATGTGCATGTTTAACTCATAACTAACAGTATTGGGGCCTATTAAGCAAAAGTAACCCACATTTCCTGACCTCAGGAGGTTTAAGGACTTGACAAAAAAAAAAAAAAAGAATCTAGCTAACACTAAATTATGATGTGACATTTCTCTTTGAGGACTCTCAGACCCACTTTCTATGGCCTATACCCTATGTTTAGTTCCCCCCTCTTTGTTCCTCCAGCCACATGGACCAGACTTAATTTAACTAAGAAGATGTAATAAGTTACTGATACATTAATTTATAGTAACTATAACATATTATCTCTCTTAGGACCATTTCTTTCATTTATTCCTTCTTTCATCTATCTGTCCATTTCCTCCCCACCAGTCTTTCAACATATACTTATTGGGCTTAGCATTGTTTTAGGCACTAAAGAAGCCCAAATAAAGATAGATAGATAGAAAATGTATAAAATATTATAATGTATTTTCTATATGCCAGGCTCTGAGATAGGAAAAATAAATACAAATAAGCAAGATGGTACTTCCTTCAAGGAATTTACATTCTAATGGGATGTTAATGGTAGTGGTTTAGGTAGCATATTGTACTATAATGTAAAGGAAACTGAATTTTGACGTGGAAGACCTGGGTTCAATATACTTATTGGCAGTATGACCTTAATAAGTCACTAACTTTTCTTAATCTCAGTTTCTTCAGGAAAAAATAATTTAAAAAGTCTCAATTGCCTCTAAGTTCCCTAAAATCCCTAGATCTATCTCCTTTTAAGATATTTTATTGAAGATATATTTTTTATATCTTATATTTCCACACATACCTCCACCCAGAGAACCACCCTTTTTAACACAGGGAAGAAAGAGAGAGGGCGGGGGTAGGGTGAGGGGGGAGAGAGAGCGAGAGAGAGAGAGAGAGAGAGAGAGAGAGAGAGAGAGAGAGAGAGAGATCAAACAAATCTGACATCCACACTATTCCACACTCATAGTCCCCCACCTCTACAAATTGAGGAAAGCAGATGACTTCTCATAGATCATTTTCACAGAGTTTCCATTTTTGTGTTGTTGCTATCCTTTTAATGCACATTGTTGGAATCTTTGATTTTTTTTCTGCTTGTTTCATTTTGCATCAGTTAATATAAGTCTCTCCAGATTTCCCTGTATTCATCATAACTCATAATTTCTTACAGTCCTCTATATTCATGGACTACAACTTGTTTAGCTATTTTTCAAAACATCTTAGGATGGATACTTTAGCAGTAGAGTTGTTAGGCTAGAGCAGGGGTGGGGAGTCTGCAGCTTTGAAGTCACATGTGACTCACTAGCTCCTCAGGTGTGGCTCTTTGCCTGAATTCAAACTTCACAGAACAAATTCTTTTATTAAAGGGCCACACTTGAGGCCCTAGAGGGCCCTATGTGGCCTCGAGGCAACAGGTTCCCTACTCCTGGATGGAAAACTCAGCAGTAAAGTGAGCAAAAAGTAATCTATAATAACAAATTAAACATAACATGAAAAGACAAGGCTGAGAGGTATAGTAAAAGGGAGTACTGAATTTCAAAGTGAGATCTGGTTTCAAATTCTGTTTTACTACTCATCAATCTGTGTAGCCTTGAGCAAAACACTTAATTTATTTGGATCTAAGTTTCTTTGCATATAACACAATAGCTTGGGTCCATGTATCTGAAACCCAATCCAGCTCCAAGTCTAAAGATCCTAAATAGGAATAGAAAAATCTTTTTTAACATTTGTTTTTAAAACTTTGATTTCCAGATTCTTTCCCTTCTTCCCTCCTCACCCACCCCCACTGGGAAGACAAGCAATGCAATATAGATTGCATGAATGTAGCTTTTAGAGATATATAAAAGGGAGAATTCACAATACTTGATCATCAATTGCACATGTTGTGGAGAAGGGGCAGAGATGGGGGTAAAAGATGACTTATGTTTCAATCATGGATATAAATATTGTAGCCAGGATTTAATAGGACTTCCATCGCTAATTGTTACTATTGTTGATGATTTTGAGAGAAAAGCAACACAGTTGAGTTAAATAACTGCTGCTTTGGGCATCTTCAGACCAAATCTCCTCTTTGCTATTTGCTCCCTTTGAGGTCTTGGGAGCTGTAGAGGTCTAAGGACAGAGAACAGAACCTTGAGAAAAAGATCTTTAATTAAGGGATCAAAGGATAAAAAGGAGCTGGCAATGAGTGATAGCAAAGGCAATGTCATAAGGGCAAGGGAAGAGATTACATGAAGAAAGTGGTCAATCATGTCAAATAATGCAGAAAGGTCAAGAAAAATGAGGCTATTGGATTTGGTGATTAGATCACTGGGTGGCTTTGGAGAGAGCTGTAGACTCAACACTGGTAGAGAAAGAAACTAAATTGCATTAAGGAGTGAACGAATGGTGAGGAAATAGAGATAATTGGCTTAGTCATTTAGTTTGAGAGAGTGATGCTGAAGGGAAAGAGAGAAATAATGCAATCATTAGAAGAATCACCTGGGTCAGAGGGCAAGAGACAAGGTAGTCCTGTGTAAATTTGGGGGCTGAGGGAAAGAAATCCGTTTTAAAGGAATTATGGGAGAGGAAACACAAAGAATGAATCTTTAATGATAGACTTTCACATACCATTTCACCTGAATGGGGTAAATATTTAGGAGTAATAAGATCTTCCAGGTTTCACTCAAATCATTCCACAGGTCTGACAGCCTCTTCTGGCATTATATAGGATTTTGCTTGAAAGGCATATAAATGATGCTCATAGAAGTGATCATCAAGGAAGTTGGTCTGTCAATCAAGCAACAAATCAACCAATAAACATTTAATAATCACCTCCTATGGTCCAGACACTGTGCTAATTGCTGGGAATGAAAAAAGAGGCATTGCCCTCAAACAGCATGTCTCCCCATCATCCATTTTGTAGTGCATAGCTGAAGAGTCTGTGGGTAAGGAAAGGTAAAGTTAATTAAATCAAATCAGAGGAATTTTAGGGAACAGGGTAGCATATGGAGCAATCTTAGGAGGTAGTTTGGCATACTTGCTTTGATCCAGATTCCCCCTGTCTCCTTAAGCATTGTTAACCAGAGAAGGACCTTTAATATCTGTTTAGAGAGAAAATTTAACCAGACCAGTGTAATTTAAACCAAGTTAAACTATGCATCATGCTTTCCTAATGGGCCTCCAGCTAACTCAAATGTCCTACTCATGAACTAGCCTTAAAAAGTTAATGTGTCACTTTGTTCAGATTCAGAAATAAGTGGGAAACTTCAGTCACAGTATGAAAGTAGGTGACAGTCAGAGACTTAAGTATGCTAGGAACAGGGGCTCTTAACCTGGGGTCTATGAACTTTTTTTAAAATTTTTATAACTTTAATCAATTCCATTGGTTCGCTTTGTAGTCCTCTTTGTGCTATTTTTTAAACATTTGAGGTTATTATTTTTAGGAAACCCACAAGGTTCTGTCCATGGTTCTGCCCCCATTCAACATTGTAGCAACTTGCAAGAAGGTAGAGTGGTTCACAGAGCACATTTGAACATGTTGACCATGACAAAAAGCTTGAAGGGGGCTATTGTATTATATGAAATATTCAGAATTTTAAGAGATTAAGTTGGAGGCTATGGATTGAAAGTAACAAGATGAAATTTAATAGGGATCAATTGAAAACAAATTAAGTTCTGAAAAAGTCAACTGTGTGAGTACTAGATAGAGATACCTGACTTTTTCTTGTACAAACAAAAAGAATAATTAAAAATAAAAACAAAAATAAAAAATTAGTTGACCAAAGATTCAACTGGTGAGGTGATGTGGCTACTAAAAGAAAAATTAAAATCTTAGGTTTCACTAAGAGAAGTATTCTGATGATTGTTTTGCCATCTTTTCAATCACTTCTAGAACATTATGTTCACTTTTGGGTGCTACAATTCAGGATAAACACTGTCAATCTACAGGGCATCCAAAATAAAGTGACCTAGTCAGTGACAGTCTGCTACATAGAGACAAGAAATGACACACCACCACTGCCACCACCCCAACCACCACTTTTCCTCAGTTCTTAATGGAGATAGCTGAGGATTCCAAGCCCAAGATCCCCTGAAAAAGCAGTTTCCTCCCTTCCCCTAAACCACCAGCCTTGCTTCTAGCCTGGATCACAAAGCTATCATCCAGGATACCAACTAGTAATGACAGGAGGGGACCTGTCATCCCCACCAACTGCCAACCAACTGTGACCAATAGGGCAGGCAAGCCAGTATATCTGGAGTAACAAGACGCCCTGAAGGAGATATGAGAGGTAGCATGTGCCAGGCAAATCAAGCAACTTTTATATCATATCCCCTCAGGCCCAGATGGAGACAGATCAGGACCCTGAGCACTGGCAATAGCAACATCACCCAGAAAACTATAGCCTACTTCATCCCAGTCCCTGAAGCCATCATCCAGGAAAGTAACCTTTGTGGAGATGCAAACTGGCAACTCCTGCTGCAGGGCATGCAGCCCCCACCTTCTCAGCAACTATAACTACTGATGAAGAAAAAGAAAAGAAACCTTGTGCCAACCGAGTCCTTGGCTCTGTCCAACAACAGAAATAGATATGGTTTTATTGGTGGAAATAACATTAAAGAAGATACATTACCATCTGTTTTGTGACTGCACTATAAAGATCATAGGGCCTGTCCCCTCTAACTTGCGGCTGAAAACTCCTATCTGAAGTCTCTCTCCTAATTAGAATGTGAGCTCTTTGAGAGCAGGGAATTTTGTTGATTTTCTTTTTAGTGCATAGCATAGTGCTTTGTACATATAGTAAACTCTTTAATAGGTATTCTTTCATTCATTCATTCAAATATCTGAAAGATTATTATATAAAAATAGGATTAGATTTATTTTGTGTAACTCCAGAGAGAATTATAACCAGTTAAAGATCTAGGAGGAGTCAAATGTTGGTTCAATATAAGAAAAAAAAAGTCCAAAACCTTAGTGTGAATAGAAATTGAATCAGTTTCTTTGTGAGAGAGAGAGTCTTATCTCTGTAAGTATTCAAGCAGAGGCTATATTATCATATATCATCTATATCATAACTAGGTAACAGATCCTATGATATGAAATACCATATCCAATATGAGTTAGAACATGCAATTCTACCACTCTATGTGCCTTTCTTTATGTCTATGCTTGTTATAGTTTGTTCACTCATTAATTCATTCAGTAATGTTTATTTAGCACCTACTGTGTGCAGAACATTTGGCTAGGTTCAGGGAAAGATACAAGCTTTGAAAATATATGGTCTAATCTTCACCCTAGGGATCAAATGGTGAAAAACATTTCCCTCTTCTTGGAAGCAAGGGGGCGGGGAACTACAGTTTTGGAACATTGCTTGTGTTGTCAAACCTTGTTTACTCTGTCAGTTGATTTCACTTAACTGTTTGTTAAAAGAGAGGGTCCTATTGGTGTTGATGGTGGGAGATGAATAGGAACTGACTGTGGTGTTACATGGCAAGCATTTAACAAGACTAGGTAATATATTGGATCTAGAAGAGCAATGAAAATAGAAAAGTCAAGGATGACACCTATGCTTTGAGCCTGGCTGACTGGAAGGATAAGTACCCTCCACAGTGATAAAGAATTTAGGACATTGGGAGGAAAGATAATGAGTTCAGTTTTAAACATGTTGAGTTTAAGATCTATGCTGGACATCCTATTTGAGATGTAAAATTGGCAGTTGGAGATTCAAATCTGAAAGTCAACAGAGAGCTTAGAACTGGATAAATACATTTGTTAATCATAAGCATAGTGGTGAAAATTGAATCCATGGGGGCTAATAAGATGAGGAAGTGAAATAGTATAAAGCAAGAAGAGAAGGGAGCCCAGCACAGAGCCTGGGAAGACACCCACATTTAGTGGTATGAACTGGATGAAGATCCAGCAAAGGAGACTGAGAAGGAATAAAGATATGGCAAGGCAGAGAATTATAAGAAAGTAGTTTCACAAAAACCTAGAGAAAAGAAAGCATCTAGAAGAACCAGGTGATAAATGGTATTGAAGGCTGCAGAAGTCAAGGAGGATGAGGAGAGAAAGGTGATTGGATTTGGCTGAGTGTTTATAACCACGGACAGATCAATTTTGGTTGAATGGTGAAGTCAGAAATCATAGTGTAGAGAATAAAAAGAGGAGAAGGAAGGAATTGGAGGCATCAACTGTTGATAGTTTTCTCAAAGAGTTTAGCCACAAAAGTGAGTTAAGATATAGGACAATAACTAGCAGAGATGGTAGATCAAGCAAAGGTTTGAAAGATGGGGGAGATATGAGCATGTAAGAAAAGATTGAAGATTGAGAGAGTGAAATTGATAGAGAAGGCAAATACTGAAGAAGATGGGATGGGATGGAATGACATCACTTGCACATATAGAGAGGTTTGTCTTTGACAAGGAGAAAGGCTATCTCATTATATGAAACAGAGGTAAAGGCAGAGATAGTGGCAGAAGGCACCTTAGATATGTGAGTTAAGGTGGCATGGAGAAGAGAAATCTCTTAGTGAATTGCCTTGATTTTTCAGTGAAATATAAGGAAAGTTTCCTCTTCCCCTCCCCTCCAAACAAGAGAAGGTAGGAGAAGGGGAAGCTATGGGAAATTTGAGAAGGTCTAAAAGAATTGCCTTATAGCAGTGAGGGCCCAGTTGAGAATAAATAATATACATTTGCTAGAGATGCAGTTTGCATGGTTTCACATATTTTCTACCTTCATTTCATAGCCAGTAAGTAAGGCAGCATCTGGTAGAAACAATCAAGAAATGAGGTTTGGCAGGGCAAGATTTGTGATATAATAAAGGAGCAAGTGATTCAAGAGAAGAGGACAGTGTAGAGTTAAATTAGTTCACTAAGGGAGTAAGATGGGGAAGGAAGGAGATTGTAATCAATGAAGGGGTGATGGACTGGAGAAGACTAATGGATTGAAGGTCACAGTGAAGGCAAACAACTTGGTGTGGGACTACAAAGCAGAAGAAGAGATGGAATGACAACAGATTGTGATTAGATGAGGCAATTTCAGAGTTCATAAACATGAAAGTTGAGTATTTGTGCATGATAGTAATATTAAGTTATATCTGAGGTAGGGTGGAGAAGTAGGTCATGAGAAATGAATAAATTGATAAAGTGAAGTAAGGGTGATTGAGGGAAGATCAATATGTATTGGAGTCCTCTAGTTAGAGAGTAAGAGTTGGGTAGAAAAAGATTGTGAGTTAGGTAGTGAACTCATTGAGGATAACAGTAGATATCAGTAGATAACAGATATCAGAATTTAGATTGGGTGGTAAGATACAGATTGAATGACTCTCAAAGGAAGTGAGGTTACACAGTGACAGAGGTACAGGGAAAGCCTAGAAGTAGCCATAGGGATCAAGGAATATTCCAACTCCCCAGTGGACTGCCCACATAAGGGAAGTGCAACCCATGCTGGAGAGACTGGCCAGGGAGGCTGTGTCATCAAGAGATAGTCATGTCTTGGTAAGAGCCAGAAGATGAAAGGAGTGGGAAAGAAAAAAAATTAAGATGAAAGCAAGTTTGTTACCTATGGAGCAGGTATTCCAGAGGGCACAGTAGAAGGGGTGGGTAGCTTTAGATTATGACATTAGGGGAGGTTGAGGGGAAATAAGAAAGTGGGCAGTGGAGGATAGAGAACAAGTTTTGTAAGAAGACAACCAGGAGTTCTGATTCGCTGGAATTGTGGGTGGGGGGAGTATGACCAGATGGGAGTTCATAATTTTCAAATGATTCCAAGAAAGTGTTTAATATGAGTAGGACTTTGGTCTCAGAGTGGGGTCCTCTCAGGGTCTTAGGCAGCTCAGGTGAAAAGAACAGTGACGAGAAATTGAAGAAATCTCATTTCTCTCCTGCCTATGTAGTTAGGCCAGGCCATAGAGTAGACCCCACAGAGCACAAGGAATTGCATCTCTCTATCTCCTTGCAGGTAGGAAGGATTCCCAATTGATGGGAAGAGGCCAGCCTTGAGGACAGCACATTGACGGAATGATGCTTCTCTCTGATCCCCTTCAGGCAGGAAGAGACTGGATGAGAATAGTATACAGTAGAATGGAATGTGAACTTAAAAAAAATCCTCAGATGGCATGAAATTGAGATTTAGCCCATTTTCAAAGTTGCTCTAATGGAGTGAATGCTATCTAACTCAAATGAACTGATTATCTCATTCATGTATTAAGATTTTTCTTTACTTCTTTATTCAGCAAACATTTCATTAATTATAATAGAATTGTGAGTGGAAAGAGGCCTTAGAGGCCATCTCAATCAGTCTCCTCATTTTACAATGCAGTCAAGGACAGTCAAGAGAAGTAGTGACAAACCTAATTCCATAAAACTAGTGAGAGCCATGTCTACTGGAGTGAAATGGGACAAAAAGGAACATTAGTCAACTTGGCTGCTTCTTAGTCCCTCTGGGGAAGAGTTTGCTGGGGAAAGACGTGGAAACTCATAGACTAAAAGGAGATTTGGGATAATCCATTAGTTTCATTTATTTGAGCTCTCTCTGGTGACCATTGCTGGAGAACATGGAACATGGGATCACATTTTGAGGACCAGAATGAGCCAACACCTATAAAATAATAATTGATGTTTGACCTTTAACACTATATAGGATGAAATGGAACTGCAAAAGACCTACAAAAAGGTACATATAAGAGTAGAGCCAAGACGGCAGAATAAAGGCAGGGACTAGCCCAAGGCTCCCAAATTCCTCTCCAAAAATGTTAAAATAATGCCTCAAATACTTACATGCACACATGCCTACAATATGGTCTTGTTCCAATAGAATGTAGGCTTCTTTAGGACAAGGAGCTATTTTATTTTTGTGTTTATATGTCCAGTGCCTTGGCCAGAACACAATAAATTCTTGTGCAATGATTGATCCTGCCTAGAATTGATATGGCCAAGGACACATGGAAGTAGTTTCAGATGAGACTATATGGATTCCTACTGTGGAGGATAAAATTCATTACCACTATCCAAAAGGAGGCTGGTCTAAAAAATTTCCCTGTCATGGTCGGTGCTAGCCTGGAGCAAGAAGACAGCTAGTAAAACTCTTTCCTGGTCACTTGGTCTGTCTCTAGCTATAGTTAACGGGAGTTGATTTATGACTTCATTGGCATAAAGAATGCTCAATTGTGGAAACTCATTCTACCAATGCAGGTTGGCTCCTTCTCTGCAATGTATAGTTGCAATTCTCATAGTTCTCTGCAATTTGTAGTTTATTATTAACTGAGATGGTAAGTGATGTGCCTAGAGTCAGACAAATAATACGTATTAGAAGCTGGATTTGAAACCAATTCTTGGCTTTGAGGATAGTTCTCTATGCCCTGTGTCACACTGAATGTCACTAGTTATATGACTTTTAAACTGTATAGCCCCCAACTACCACTGAATTAAACTCCAATATATTAAAGACACTTGCACAGAGGATTACTGTCTGCTTAGCAGGGATCAGTTCCTTTAAGTAAGTTGGCAATGAGTCCTTGAGAAACAGTATGGTTTGATGGAAAGAATACTGGACTGGGAAGAAAGAGACCTGAGTTCTAGGTCTAGCTACTCTTGTCATGAGTTATATAATGGGCAAGGGTACTTCCTTTCTCTGGCTTGAGTTTCTTTGCCTGCCAAAGAAGGGGATTGTAACACCTGATTTCAAAGGCTCCTTGCAGGCCTAACATTATAGGATTCAGTGATGTTGTCATCTTGACACAGGTGATACTGATGGAGTGAAGAAAGGTTCAGAATGGGTAAAATAGCAAAGCTGAGCAGAAATAGCTAGGAAGGAAAGGAGAGAGAGAATTAAGGGGCTAGGAGCAGAAGAGTAGCAGTTACAGTAAAACTGTATGTGCATTGAGTTGAGTTGGAGTCAGGGCCTGGGGCAAGTGGGTCATTAAAGAAGGATATAACATCAGGGCATGTTATATGATTAGCCTGAGGCCACATGAACATCACAGTATCCTTGGGGTGTATCTGGTTTCTCTTTTGAGGGGTATCTACTTTTAGGCATTGGTTTTTTAAGCAGAGCTCTCAGCAGAAGGGATTCCTGCTTAGGCAGAAACTCAGCACTTGACTACATTTAATGGGCTAGATAAGAGTTAGCATGAAATAGTGAAGAGAGAACTGGGCTCAGGGTCAGGAAAACATAGGTTCAAATCGCGTTTTTGACACATTCTAGTTGTGCGACCCTGGATAAATCCCAACTACTCAGTGGCCCAGGCTACTCTCTAAGACTTTGTTAGAGAGCCGCTCATCATTAATAAAGGGAGATTCTTTGCCAAGGGATCCCTAAAACAATGAAATCAAAACTCCTTCCATCCCCATCCTCCAAATTCAGTAGAATAATTTCTGAGGTCCCTTTCAACTCTGAGATTCTCCAGTTCTATGAATATGGTCCATGTTGGATCCTCATGAGGATGAGTGAGAAGCACAGAGATTCTAGGATAGGAGTTCTGAAGACCGACGCCATGAATGCACCCCACTGGACTTACAGAGAGTGTGGGACAGGAAAGAATGGAAAAAACAATGGCCAGTATGCTTTAGCCTAGAGACCAGGAAAGGCATATCCTCCTGAATGCCTGTCACAAGTCAATGAAAGGAAAGAAATAGGAAGGAAAGTCCCTCTAAGGATATGAAGGGGACCTATAACCATGATTTTGATCTAGGACTGGGTGGGGGAGGCAGGTAATAGAAGGATGGACAGACTAAAATAACTGTAACCCCAAATCTCAGCATCTAACATCGAAAGGGACTGGTAGGGACACCACATTCAACCTAGAAAAGTCTGTTTCCTGTGCACTCTTGTATGCTAGGTATAGAGCTTTAATACTGTGCAAAACTAATGAAATTATGTTTACTTGGAATATACCACAATTGGCTTAATTTATTTTCCTTTATCCCCTAATTTCCCTAAATTGTAGCAAAATTGGGCTAGTCATCTAAATTGTCTCTGGTGCTAGACTGTAATGCATATGGTCTGAAAAAAGTTAACTGAAAAAGGTGGTGGGGATGGGGGTAAGTCCCCAATTGATTGATCTCTGATAGTTAATGATTTGTGTCTAAACACTACTCTAAAGATTATTTTGCTTTTAACAATGCTGTGAAAACACAATTATTACAAATAGTCCCATTTTCCAGTGAAAAAAAATGATGCCCACAGAGTAAGTGACTTATCAAGGTTTGAAGAGAAATGCCAAAGATAGGTAGGACTGGAATGCCTAGGTCCATGTCTTGTTCTGCTTCCACTGAGATTGTAAATTCTGGGAAGGCAGGTGCCATCTTGGTAATCATTTTTGTACATGTCTTGGACTTATCACATCGCCCTGCATGTAGGAAGTACTCAGTAACTCTCTGTTAGATGGAACATGCTATCATAGTTTTAGAACTTGACAGAATCCCAAAGATCCCCTGATCCAGCAATAACTGTTAGGTTCCAGATAAGAATCTTGAGCCCTAGAGATAGTAAGTGGCTTGCCTAATGAAACTCAAGTGGTAAGTACTAGGGTGGGGATTTGAATCCAGGTCCTCCTACTTCCATATTCAATGCTCTTTCCAAGAATGAACAAAATCTTTCCTCTTATAACTCAGAAATGGTGATAGCAGAGAACCACAGCAGCCATCTAACAGGTGAAATAAATGCATCACAATATCTGGAGCTGGATGGGAACTTAGAGGTAATGTGGTCTAACAAAATTTTTCAGATAAGGAAACTGAAGTCTCTAGATACTAAGTGATTTATCTAAGATAACACAGTTAGGAAATAGCAGAGCTGGTGTAAGAACCCACACCTTCTGCATTCAGAGCCAGTACATGGATATGGTGGTAGGCCTTGCTTGATAACAATTCCAGTGACTTATTTACCCAAAGGAAAGCATCACCAGATTATTATCATTTTGGTAAATGGAAAGCAGGGACATTGTGTCAATCATGGGGAGTCTTTTGACCCCAAGGAGTAGTCTGCAGACAGTCGAGTTGGAGGAAGGCATCCAGAATATCCAAGGACTTTTAGTGGTCCATAAAGGTGTAGGGGAAGGGAAGAAATTGACAAGAACAACAAGGTGGTTGGTTGGGTTTTTTTTTGCAACAAAAGAAACTATTTATTTGGAATATGCATTACCAGTACAAATTAGGAGACTGTAAAACCTACACCTTGTTAGTATCATTAGAGAACACAAAAGTTTCAGTTGGAATCAAAAGGACAGAGGCCTGTGCTCTCACAGAAGCAGAAAAAGCTTAAACTTTCAAAATCAAAACCAAGCTGAGCTTTGCAGGTTTCATACTCTGAATTATAAGAAAAGGAGGCTTGGGGATGGGGAGAACAAAACCAACAACCAAAAGAATGCATTTCAAAACAACTTGAAAACTTTTATAAGGGAAAGGCAATAAAAGGGGTAGCAAGAGAGATAGGGAGGGGTTATTTCATTTATTTTAATAATAAGGGGTGGAAAAAGGCTTATGAAAACCAAAAGACTCCAGAAAGCTTTGAGCTAGAAATTGAAATTGAATGGTGATGTGAAAAGTCGGTCATTTTCTATAATCTAAAAACAGCAATATAAGTGTTTGGCTGGGGCAGTTTCCTGAAGGGTTGCTCTGCAGAATATACAGTTTCTTCATACTCTCCTTGCTTGGGTTTCAAGGACTTCAGGAGTCCTTGTTCTGACAGAGTTCCTTTCCAATGAATTTACTTCCATTATTTTTATCCACCACTGAATAAAAATATTCCAATTCAGCCAGCCTTGGAAATAACTACAATTTACCAGCCCACTTTTACTTATTGGCATTTTAACTAGCCTGCTTTATCCCACTGAGATACATGGGTAGCCAATCAAACTGAAGTCAAAACATCAACAAAAACTCACCAGGCATTAACTGTTAGCCCCAAATGAGTTGCTTTTATTTCTTAGGACAGGCCAATGGTCACAGGCTATGGTGGAAGGAGAAGGGGGACAAAAATTAGCAGACTTCAATTCTACCCTGGCTAAACATGGATTCCCAAATTCAGGGGGATACATGGGCCCTGCCTAATTTTCTGAAATCCTTGCAGACCATGTCTAAGGAAAAGTCCTGGCTAAACAAGAAAGACATCTATTACCCTTTTTCATGTGAAACTAACCCAAGTGAACACTCAGGCTCAAATTTTCACATTTTGGCCTTTTTGTCCCTTCAAATCAAACCAAAGAATCAGATGGTTAATATGGAAGCTACACCAAATATGCCCAATTCTTGTCCAATAATACTCCCAACTATGCAGTTGGCCCCCAAGTTGTAATAAATTTCACTGAAAGGGCAAGGTTAGGTGGCTGAAACTGTGGAATTTTGTTATTAATCAGGTGGACAGAATAGAAAGCAAACATTTATGGCACTCAGCATCAACCCAAGTAGAAACTATGTCCATGGCACCACAAACATTAAGTGGCTTCATCCCTGCCATTTATCCATAGCCAAGTGAATAGCTCAGGTCACTAACTTTTCCCCAGCTACAAGCACCACATACTTTAAAAAATGTAGGTGAGCAAAGCAACATCTTTGATAGATTTGTCTTAGTTTTTTGAGAATTCTGAAGTGCAGGAGAAAACTCAAAAAACAAACAAATAAAAACTAGTCTACTGATTTCATCTTTTCACATCACCTGGTATATATATTTAAAAGAATAAAAAAGACAAGGTCATAGTTTGGACAATTAAAAAAAAAAAACCACAATAACCAAATAGCCCCCAAAATAAGCAAACCAAAAATAACACAAACAAAACCAAAAAAAAAAAAAAAGGTAATGATTTTTTTTGTATTTTTTGAAGGAATAGGAAAATAAAAGAAAAGAATTTACTTCTGGGTCTCAAAGTTAATAAACATAATGTGTTAGGATGTACCTAGGATGCTCACTATTCCAACTTTTCTTTTTAGGTTACAAAATGAATTACTGTCACTTTTAAACATTGTGAAACAGGAAATGGATGTGCACAACTCGACACTTTTCTAGCATTCTTGAACTAATTCACAAATGCAAGAAAATAAAAGAAAATGGGGGAAATGATGAATGTAGGTAGTTTGGTGTTAGAAACAAATGCAGGAATGATGCGCATTGTCACAGAAAGAAGAGGGGCAATTCCCCAGCCTGTTTTGCGTGCTATGAGGGTCATTTTTAAAATTTTTATTATAAACACTATTAAATTCAGACCGCTTTTTTGGTTTTTTTTCTTTATCTGAATATACAAGAACATTCATTATCAAATGTTCATAATCAATACTACAAAGAACGAGACACAAGTCGCAAGAAACAATGGAAAATGTTAATAAAGCTGAAAGAATCGTCGAGAATTTTTTAAAGTTTTTTTTTGTTTTTTTTTTTAATTTGAGTTTCTGCAGTTTTTTTCTTTTTTGGTATCGAAGTCAGGTTTTTCTGGGCAGAAAAAGAAAAAAGCAGAAGCAAAAAAAAGAGGGATGGGTATGAGAAAAGGCAAGTAGGAAAGAAAGAATGATCATCATAGCCAAAATAAAAAGCAAATTAAAAGATGTAAGTTGGCAAAAATACTTCAAGGGAGTCATTAACTACACAAGGGGAAAGAGAAGGGAGGACATGATGAGCAGGGTAAGTAAACCAAAGCTCTGGCAAATCATTTTTCAGGGATAATCTGCTGCCAGGAAAAATTAAGGGCACCTCATTCCCCTAGAAAATGAAGAATCTTGGTGCCTGAGTGGCTATCTGACTATGGATTGGATGAGTGTTCAATTTCAGGAGGCACTGCCACGCCCAAACCTATCCTTTTGCTGAGCTCCTATTTGACCCCAACAGTGAAAGAGCTCTCTTGGCTGCCATGACGGTGGCATATTTGTGTGTTGGTGGACTTGAAATCTTTCCAAAGGAGTGGGGCAGAGAAAATGGGGAATAAGGTGAAGAGTGTAACATGGGAAATGCTTTGAGAGTGGAGCAAAGTACAAATGAAAGGTGTGGGAGAAATAGTACATGGAAATGAGGCTCTGCTCTGAGTTTTCCTTATGATTTCACTTACTTAAGATCATCATGTATCTGGGCCTGAAGGTCTAGGACTGATTGGGATCTTATTGTTCTCAAGAGATAGGAATCCTTTTGGTAGTATCCACACCCTTTTTTTTGCCTAAAGCATAGGCTTTGACTCTGATGTTCTTAAATCAGGGTAGGGGTGGGGTGCTATTGCTGCTAAAACAGAACCCCCCATTGACCCTAACAATAAAGTACTGTCCAAGAGAAGTCCCACTTAGGGCTCTATGACACAGAACAGGGAATGATGCTTCTACAGAGCTACTGAGTACCTTCCCTCCACAAATTTGAATCTTAAGATTCATCAGAATAATTGTCTTTCCGTTTCATTAAAACACTTCTATTGGTCCTCAAGGCATAATTCTATCTGCTAGCAAGTTAATTTTAAATTTCCTTAAAACATAGACATTCTGAGTTTCTTATGGAGGGGAAGGAGGGCATGAATTTCCCCCTGAAAAGTAGAGTTTTTCATTTGTTTTCACAGTGCCATAGTATGGTGATGAGCAGATGCATTGTGAAAATGCTTGTCCTCATCCCCAGAACTCCGGCATCCAACTGGAAAGTGTCAGAATGAGAGGATGCTGGGTGTGGTAGATGACTGTGGGAAGGCTATCTTCCAAAGTACTTAACAATGTCTTATATTGGACTCATGTTCAAGGCAATAGAATCAGGCAGCCCCCATCAGTTAACTTAGAAACAGGAGCTCAAGCTAGAAAATGGCCTTTCTTTCTGAATTACAATGATAGAAAGAATTAGAGCAATAAAGCCCTTTATTTCACCTACACAGCATGGGCTAGGTCAAGCCAAGAGACCATCACTTCACACATATATTAGAGATAGCAAGTAGAGACAACCAGAGGGCAAAGAAGACTCAGTAGACCCAAGAGTTGCTTTGATCCAAGGATCTCAAAACTCTGTTCTAAAAATATATATATATATGTATATACATTGAAGTCCTACAAAGTTCTTGGCGAGGTAGGCATAACTCTCCCCATTTACAGATAAAGAAACTGAGGCACTAAGAGATTTAGCCACCTTCCACTTTGTCAGGGACAGGGTTGCAGCTTTATTGCTTGCATAGTTGGCTATGACACTTGTTAATGCCTGACTGCTTAGGGGATGTTGGAGAATACCCTGCTAAGAACAAATGCTTCTCTCTTAGATGTCCCCAGGGGATAGAAACTACTGTGATAAGAAATTTTTACTCTTCCTTCCACAATGCACTTGGGTTTAAAATTCAAACTAGGCCAATTATTAGCAATGTGCCATGTTTTCTGTTCTTTTCAAGCAAGAGGTTCAGAGTCAAAGGTAGAGGGTTCCATGAAACTTGGCAATTGGTATGATATGCCTAAAATAAAAGACAAGTCCACTACAGACATTGTAGGTACTGTATATGGCTTTCTGAGAGCTCTAGTAGTGATGGGAATGGAAATAATTTCCATTAGAAATACTACCTCTTTTATTGTTACTTCCTGCCTATCCCATTAACTATGTGCTTGGTGGTCCTGAAACTCCCCACCCCTTGCCTCCTATTTCTTCTAACAGTGACCCTGACTCAGAGTTGATGATTATTCTCTCTTCATCTCACCACATGCATAGTGTTAGGGTTATTTATGTTAAGTATCTATATGTGATGTGTAAGCAGGTTTGGGGAGTGGGTGAATGGAGGAGGGACTGGTTGGAGACTTTCTGGGCAAGGACCTTCTAGTTCCTTCCCTTTTCCTTGCCTAACCTAGTGCTACACACACAATGAGCAACTAATGAACACTTATGGATTGCTGAATGTTCTCCATGAACTGTGCCTCTGAAATCAAGAGCTGTTGTAGGGGAGAGAGAAGGCACACAGGAATTCTGTCTCTTCCCACTCTCTGCCTCCCCTACCCTGCTGCCCATTTCCCTAGTGTTTGGGCAGGCAGCACCAGGAATCTACCTGTCAGAATAATAACTGGAAATAAGGGAGCATTATAAACCCATCTATGGTGTTCGTCCAAGAGTCACTGGGATAGCGGAGAACAAAGGGGAAGCTGTTCTGATTCGGAACTGCTCCCAGAAATGGAAGACCAAGGGCAGTGGGTGGAGGGGCATGTGGAACAGGGAGGGTAATGTGGCGTCTTCCTGCTAAGAGGTAGTGTGAGTACAAGAAACACTGAAAGAGAAGAAGGGTTGCCTGTTAATCTAGGAGTGAGGTAAATTTGGCTCCTCAAACCACCAGCATGAAAATGTACAAACACGTTTATTAATGTTTTGTTTTGTTTTGTTTTTTGTAATCTGTCTTTTTTTCTCCTCTTTATATTCCTCTAACTGTTGAAAATATCCTTCAGTGATGTAGCAGAGGCCGCAGGGCGAGGGAAAGGTGCAGGGAGGATGGAGGAAACAGGACTGACAGCTGGAGGCAGGGGGAAGGGGTGGCTTCTACCCAGAAAAGAAAGGGAAGAGAGTAGAAAGAAGTGTCCAGATTGGCTGAAATAGCATCCCGAAGAAGAGAAGAGAAGGAGACTCTTATTGTGTTTGCTGATTGCTTCGACCTCCAGTCTGACTGCTTCAGCGTTGGGGAGAGAAACCCTCCCTCCTGCCCCCGCCCCCCTTTTGGGGCAGGAGGTCAGTCAGGGATGCAATTGCTGGGAGATCAGTTGGAGGTATCAGAGTGAACACTGCCAGGGCCTTCTGTAGGGGAGGTCACTGATGAAGGGGTAGTAGCATCCTGCCAACCTCCATTAGCCTGGAAGAAAGGAACAAAAACAAGTCAGCTCCTCCGTGATCTGGGTTCTCCTTTTTTCACCTTACCAATGGTTCAGCCATTAAGGCATCCCCTCACACCCCCGCTCCCAATCATTGTTCTTCTTTTCCCTTAGATAAAATGTGGATTTTAACCCACCAGAATTTGGTCTTTGTATAAAATACTAACATCCTGCACTTGTAATGAATGTGTTTTTCAAAGTGTTTCCTCAAGGGGCAGCTAGATGGCACAGTGAATAGAGCACTGGCCCTGGAGTCAGGAGGACCTGAGTTCAAATTTGACCTCAGATACTTGACACACTTACTAGCTGTGTGACCTTGGGCAAGTCACTTAACCCCAATTGCCTTGCCTTCCCCCCTCAAACAACAACAACAAAGTGCTTCCACATGTATGATCTCATTTTGTCTTCACACCAAGTTTGAGGTAGGTGGGTCAGAGGTAATCTTCCTAAAACTCTGATCTAACCATGGTGTACTCCTGCTCAAGAAGCTTTAATGGCTACAGAGTTTGAGCAACAGAACTTCAGGGGGCCTTTCCAGGCACTTTTATTCACACGACTCCCCACTACAAACTTTGCATTCCAGTCATACTTATCTATTTCTTGTTCCCCAAACTTGGCATTCTTTTTTCCTATCTCCCATACATGGAATGCACCCCTTTGGAATCACTAGGTTCCTCCCAAGCTCAGCTCAGATACCCACTCTTACACAAAGCCTTTGCTAACCCAGCCAGTTCTCACATTCTGTGCCTCCACAGATCAGTCTGTATTTAGAATGCAAGACCCTTTTGGGTAGGGAGTTTAATCTTTGCATCCCTAGTACCTAAGAGAGTGCCTGGAGCAGATTAGGTTCTTAATAACTGCTTGCAGACTTAACTGATTTATCTTTATACATAAGATCATACATTTATAAGGAAAAAAAAGGAACTTCTAGATTAAGTCCAAATCCTTCATTTTATGTACCCAGAGAAGTTAAGTGAATTACCCACTTAGTAGGTGGCACAGCTGGTGTTTAAACTCAGACAGATCTGAATTCTCCCAGGACAATGTAAGATACTTAGATGGGAACATGGATTGTTTCATTTTTGTATCTCTAAGAACTATCAAGACATTTGGTCCATAGTAGATCCCCAGTAAGTATGTTAGATTGGATTTATTGTAAAGAAAATGAGCTACATGTAACTTCAGTAAGAAAAATGATATTCACCTAAAAGACTTTCTCTCCCTTCCAACAACTTAAGTCAGCTGTCTCTACAGTGATACACACTCAAACAACAGTATGTATAAGACCCTTCCCTTTAAAAGTCTAATTGCAAGCCACAGTGAGGTAGGCACCCATGAGAACTTTTTTAATCATAAGCAGCCAAGACAGGGATTCAATTGAAAGCAATTAGAAAAAAGCATTTTTGATTGTTTGAATGAAAATGTAAAGTTTAAATAACAAGGAAATATTGTAAAACCCCCTCCCCCTAACCCCACAATAATACATTCCAGAAATAGCTCTGAATCCCTTGTCAAATTTTGGACACCCCTTTGTCCAAAGCACTTCCTCCAAGCAAAGTGCTTTTAGCACTAGAAAATATCGCCCAGTTCCCTTCTCTGGGGGTCTTTTAGAAGAAGTTAGATGCTTACATGTCACTGTTGATAAAAGCCCCACAAGATCACAAACCCCAAGAAAAAAACGAGTTAACCAGATTTCTTATAAATCACAAAAGGTTGTACTGGCTGTATCATCCCAGCTTTTATGTTAAGACTTTCAGATGATGCACAGTCTTGGGAAACAGCTGACCTTGCTTACTGCCATGTTAACCCTAGGGAGCAATTCCTTTCCTTTTCCTGGACTGTGAGTGAATATTAAGTGGGAAGCTCGGCCTTTGTGCATTTATTTATCTTTGAATGCAATAGGAGTCAGAGATACTCCTGTGAACAATGGCATGGTGGGGGTTAGGAATGGTGGGGGGGGAGAAGGTCCGAGGGTTTTTATTTTCTCTTCTCTACTCTGGCCTCCTCACAACACCCACATTATTTTCAGATGCAAATCACACCCTCCCCCAGGGACATGCTAAGTTTTTAAAATGCTTGTGCCAAACACTACAGGGAGGGTGAGCAAGGGAGTTAAAAAGCTAATGTGCAGTCCAAGATGTGGCCAGCGTATCTTCCACATGATTCCCAAGGGGGAGTCACAATGCTTTTGGATTGCATTTGCTAATTTTGCCAGGGAGTAATGAATAGAGGCAGCTGGTAGAGTAGTGGGCCTTGAGCCACAAAGATAGGAATTCAAATCTAGCCTCATACATAGTGTGACACTGGTAAGTCACTTCAAATCTCCCTGACTTAGTTTCCTACTAATAGTAGCACCTACCTCCAAATGCTGTGGTGATCAAATGAGATGATATTTATAGAAGTACTTAGCACAGTGCTTCATAAATGTGTATCCCTCCTCCTTACTTCTAGGGCCTTAATAAAGCATATACAGCCTAGATCAGTAGGTATAATGTGAAAGGCTCACATTGAGTGAAAAGGTAGGATAAAACGGTTACAGCCTGAAGAGAAAACCATGGGATTCGGAATCAGAAGACATGGGTTGAAATCCTGTCTTGGGGTGTTTAAGCCACCTTTGGGATTTTACAAAAACTTCTTTAGTTTCCTGGGCCTCCATTCCCACATCTGGAAAAGGAAGGGATTGGATGACATGAGATCGATAGATGAGAAGTCTTTTAGAGCAAAGAATAACCTACCTAGCATATAGAAGATCTGGTTTACAAAAAATATATAAATGATTACTCTGTTGGACATTGAAAGCCCTTTCCGGTCTGTCTCTGACCTCTCTTCCCCAGGCTGATTTCACATTATTCCCTCTCATCCCTCGCCTGCCCAATGTTTCAGTCAAACTGACCTGGTACTGCGCCTCTTGCCTATGTGCCTTTGTACAGGCTGTTTTTCATACCTAAAATGCTCTCTTCCTCTTTCCCATTGCCTTTGGGATTCTCTAACTCCTTGTTAAGTTCCAAAACATACAAAAGGCCTTTCCTGCTTCCCTAGCTCCCTTGAGCCACCCAAATTACTCTGAACTGATTTCTGTGTAGATTAATCTGTATCTTTATTGTTTCCCCTCATAGAGTACCTGTTCTTTGCAGGCAGGGGCTGTTTTATTTTTGTCTTCATAGTACCCCCAGTACTTTACACAGTTCTTGACATACAGTCAGTACTTAATAAATGCTTATTTAACTGAACTGAATTTACTTCATAAAGTTTTTTTTAATGCCTCATTATACCTACTGATAACAAGGTCTTTGATTATCTTTAAAATATGAATTAATTTCATCCAACTTGATATCTTTTATATAAAGTACCTCTCAACTACTATAAGAATGGATAACATAGGAGAAAAGACAAGAAGAAATAGGGAAACCCAGGGCTATTTCCTGACCATAGGGTAGGCCCTTATCAACTCATCCCTGAACTATTGTTAAGACCCTCTTAATTGGTTGCTTTGTTCCAACTGATTTTTCTCAATGCTACCATAATAACCTTCCCTTATAAGGCACAGGCCCAACTGACCACATCACTTATTCACAAGACTTCAGTGCTTCCCTATTTCAATAGTATAATATAAGATTTCTATTGCTGAGTTGTTTTTCAGTTGTGTTCAACTCTGTGACCCTATTTGGTTTTTGTTGTTGTTGTTTCTTTGTTTTTGGCAAGAGTATTGGAGTGGTTTGCCATTTCCTTCTCCCGCTCATTTTACAGATGAGGAAACTGAGGCAAACAGGATGAAGTGACTTGCCCAAGGTCATACTGCTAGTAAGTTTCTGAGGCTGAATTTGAACTCACAAAGAGAAGTCTTCCTCATTCCAGACCAGCACTCTATCCATTGTGTCTTGGCCTAGCATTTAAAGTTCCACTTTATCTGGCTTCAATCTGCTTTCCTACCTTTATTTGATATTAGTCCCTTTTAAGTATCCAACATTCCAGCCCAAATTGGACTACTAGCTGTTCTCTGAATTCAACATGTTACCTCTTGCTTCCATGCTTTCCTGAAGGCTGTTCCCTGTTGTTTAGCAAGCATTCTCTCCTCATTTCTGCCTTTCTTTCTTTCTTTCTTTCTTTCTTTCTTTCTTTCTTTCTTTCTTTCTCTCCCTTTAAAACTTAGCTCAGGAAACAATTCCACTACAAAGCCTTCCTTATAAAGATTCCTCTATCCCCCTAAACTTTTGAGTTTTTCTAAGTCTGCTAAATATTTCTTAGAATACTTAGTCTCTATTTTACTCTTTTATCATATTTGTCAAGATCCCCTTTTACACCCCCTCCCCATAATAGAGCATAATCTCCTGGAGGGCAAAGACATTGTTATTCTGTAAATCTTTGTATCCCCATTGCTCAGTACACTACCCAGCAGGCATTTTAAAAATTCTGCTGAAGTCGACTAAATTGGCCTAATGCACACAAGAGTTTTGTGGGGATGGAAGAGTGGTCAACTATGACCACCACGTACCTCATTTTCTCTGGAAAGAAGCACATGTTAATTGTTGAAATTTCCCTCTGAAATAGATTCAAAACTGCTTCAATTTAACCTTATAAACTAAAGAGGATTGGCTGAGGTTGAGATCTGTTAGTCATCGCCTCCTCCCTTTCTCACTCTTCTCCTGTGCTTACCTTAGCAGCACACCATTGATGCAGAGAATCCATCACTGGATGTGACAGCGTATGCTAGCCTGGCACTAAGAAACTCTCATTTGCAACCCAGAAAGACGCTGAGGTGCCACAAACAGGCTGATGTCAGCACCAACTCGAGCTAGATCTGCATATGGGCCAGATGCCATTACCAGAGATGCCTTTGGTGTGAATGAGGGGGTGTACGTGCTCTAGGGCCCTAAATCACCCAGGTAATGGTGGGGCTGGCGAGAAATAATAGCAACGGAAACACACAGAGTCGTCTGACAATGGGAGACATATCAGCAAAAATAGACAGGAAAGTGGAAAAAGAGTCCCAGAATCCATTTTTTTCCCAACTTGGGGGAGATTTCAGTTCTGATACTCTTAAGACCTTTCTATTTTGTGATACCCACTTCTATTAGTAATGCTTGCCCAGAAACTTGGCAAGACAAACTAACAATGTGGTTGCTCCCCCTTCTCCTCTGCCACCCTCCCCCACTCCAATGATGTTAAGATTCTATAAAAGAAAGAAAATCAGTATAAAAATTAGTACTCAAGAATGAGAGCTGAGCCTGGAACATGGTCTGCCATGATGTGGGGACCATCAGTTTGAAGAGTAATGTATGCACTAAGTAGGGGACAAAAGACGATACTATAAACCCTAATGCTATGGATGGACTTCTTGGAGTCAACTGTAGATGGCTTTTTGGTTTGGCAACCTGACTTTGCTCTCACTCCAAGAGCCATCAATGGAACCTGTCAATCTAGAGCTTAGTTCACATAAGTATGTACCATATGTCTAGAGTGAAAATAACCAAAGGATATGCCAACACACTGGTTTTGGCCAGAGCAGTTCTGCTGAGATCCCTATCCTGACAGGTTTTCACCTCCTCTTTCAGTCCAGTAAACTGAAGAGAAAAAAATTCTCTGTTCCATGCCCCCATGGGGCATCTTTCCCTAAAATAAATGAATCAGTCAATGACAATGGGGTATATAGGAAAGTATTTTGCAATTGGAGTCAGAAGGCTAAGGTCTGAGTCTTGGTTTTGACACTTACTAGATATGTGACTTTGGGAAAGTCACTTAATTTTTCCAAGATTCCATTTCCTTGATAAAACTGTGATTAAAATCCTTGCACTACCTACCTAAGTAATAGGATCTGTTGAGAAACAAGTGTCACCCCCAGAGTAAAGGAGAGACAGATGAGGTCCATAAATAGGTTGCAGGGTATGTTCAAGGAGTCACCAATGATATTTCCAAAGTGATGTATGACCAGAGGAGATGAGAGCCAATGAGTGCTCACATAATGTACTGGGAACCACAAGACATCTGAGTTAATTGAACTGGGAGTCAGGAAGACTCCAATTTAAATCCTGACTCAGACACTTACTAGCTGTGTCACCCTGGGAAAGTCTCTTAATCTCTCTCAGCCTCAGTTTCCTCATATATAAAATGGTAATAACCTACCTCACAGGGTTGTTAAGATGATCAAATGAGATAACATGTACAACATTCTTCTGCAAACCTTAAAGCATTGTATAAATGCTAGCTAGCATTATTATTATTTTGTATCCCAAGTCTCAAACATAACAGGTACCTAATAAATGTCTGTTGAATTGAACTGACCTAAAGGAAGGTCTCTAGCATACCTAGGGGCTGGATACCTCTCTCCCACCTTTGAAGCATATAGACAAGAGTGACAGAGGATAAGAAAGTATTGATGGGTTCCAATCTGCACTTCTGGAAGGAATGCCAACATTAATGAAATAACAGACCTTGGAAGTACTATGAAAATATGTAAAGACTGGATAATACAACAATGCATCAGACACAGTCTCAATCTTCATCAGGACTTACAACCTATGAAGGGCCATAGCTAAATCAGAGTAGAATACTAGAGCTGCTGGGCTACTGGAGTTCAGGCTGCCAGAAAAGAAGACTAGAACAATCCACTAAGGTTTGGGTATCATAAGAATTTGAGACTGAAGGAATGAATCAACAAATGAATGAATCCTCTGATAGGATCCTCCGGGGCCACATCCTCTGCCTACTAATAGCTTTGCTACCTATATCAATCAACTCTACCCACAGAGCCATGAATCCCTCCTATATATGGGTTATACAGGTTATCTCATCCCTTTGAAAAAATCCCAAGTGTGCCCAAGTTCAAGTCCATTTTGAAGTTATATCCCTGGTTTTAAAGCAGTATAAATGAAGACAGTAAAAACTGTATGCTTTTATTTAGGGTGTTGTGCCCTTAGTATTAAAAATGGGATCCAGGACTCCCTAACTTCTAACTCTTTGATTGATTTCACACACATTCTCTAGTGTTCTTTGTAACAAGTTAACAGTAAGCATTGTTAAGCCTTTACTATGTTTCACACACTGAGCTAAGTGCTGGGGCTACCAAGAAAGGCAAAACAGAACTGGTCCTCAAGGAACTTACAATTTAATAGGGGAAGACAATATGCAAATAACTGCACATTTAAGAAATATGGGGGGGGGGTGGAGCCAAGATGGCGGAGTAGAAACAGCTCATCCTAGCCACTCTGCCCCCAGATTCCCTCCAAACTATGTAAAAGGGGACTCTGAACAACTTCTGGAGCCCCAGCACCCACAGAACGACACAGAGAAGCTAACCTTCTGCTGAGGACAGCCAAGCAGCCCTGCAGGAAGGACCAGTGCAGCGCTCTGGGAGCCAGCAGCCTGCAGAGTGCAGGGAGTCGAGCTGAGCTCAGGTCCGCGGTTTTAGCCCCAGGGCGGCAGGGCCAGCAACCGGCTGGAGAGCCCCCAGAACACCAGCAGCTGTGGCGATTCCAGAATTATCAACATAGACATGCCTAGGACAAAGTAAGAGGTTAGTGCCCTATGGACTTTGGGACCAGTATTTGGGGAATGCGTCGGCTTCCTCCCCTGGGGGCTAGAAGCAGCTGAAGAGACATGCCATTTTGTAGTTTTCAGAGGCAGCTCCAGCTCCTGGCCTGCGAACTGTAGGGAGATCCAGCAATCAGTCTTGGGGGGTAATAGCTCTTCTTTTAACCTCCCTGGATCTGGATTGTGATCTGGGGTGGAGGTTGTGGGTGGATTTCTAGCTTCCAGAAACAGAAGCTGTCCCCCACACGTTCGGGACGAAAATTCCGGTCTGGCAGCAGAGCCATATTGTGGCAACAAGCCCCAAAGTCAAGTAATTAAGTGACAACATGCCAAGGCAAAGGAAACAGAAAAATGCAACCCTAGACTCCTATTTTGGGGGCATAAAGCAGGAAAAGGACTGTGAGGTCAGAAGTCCTGCTCCAAAAGCCCCAGGGGAAAACATGAGCGGGTTGCAGGCCATAGAGGACCTTAAGAAGGACTTTAAAAATCAAATAAGAGAAGTGGAGGAAAAATTGGAAAGAGAAATGAGAAGGATGCAGGAAAAGTATGAAATGAGGGTCAACAGCCTGACTGAGGAAAACAACACCTTAAAAAATAGACTAACTCAAATGGCAAAGGAGGCCCAAAAGGGCAATGAGGAGAAGAATGCCTTAAAAAGTCGAATTTGACAGATGGAAAAAGAATCTCAAAAGTTCACTGAGGAGATTCATTCCTTCAGAGTTAGACTGGAGCAAATGGAAGCTAATGACTTTATGAGAAATCAAGATGCTGTTAAGCAGATCCAAACAAATGAAAGATTAGAAGGCAATGTGAAATATCTCATGGGAAAAACCACTGACCTGGAAAATAGATCCGGGAGAGATAATTTAAAAATTATTGGACTACCTGAAAGCCATGATCAAAGAAAGAACCTAGAAATCACCCTTCAAGAAATTCTCAAGGAAAATTGCCCTGATGTTTTATATCCAGAGGGCAAAATAGAGGTTGAAAGAATCCACTGACCACCTCCTGAAAAAGATCCCAAAAAGAAAACTCCCAGGAATATTATAGCCAGGTTCCAGAATCCCCAGATCAAAGAGAAAATACTACAAGCAGCCAGGAAGAAACAATTTCAATATTGTGGAAACACAATCAGATTAGCACAGGACCTGGCAGCTTCTACGCTGAGAAATCGAGGGGCATGGAATACGATATTCCAGAGGGCAAAAGAGCTAGGAATGAATCCAAGGGTCACCTACCCAGCAAAACTGAGTATTTTGTTTCAGGGGAAAATATGGTCATTCCGTGGAATAGAGGACTTTCAAGCATTCTTGAGGAAAAAACCAGAATTGAATAGAAAATTTGACATCCAGACACAAGAAGGAAGAGATGCCTGAGAAGGTAATCAGGGAAAAGAAATCAAAAGGAACTTATCAAAGTTGAACTATTTACATTCCTATATGGAAAAACAATAACTGACTAAGGAAACCTTTCTCAGTATGAGAATAATGGAAGAAGAGTGTGTGGTCATATGAATACATATGTGAATGTGTGTGTATATGGTTACAGTTATATATGGATAGAGGGCATCGGTTGAATTTGTTGGGAAGGGAGGATACTCAAGGGGTGAGATTATGAGGTGAGAGAGGAAAGTGGCAAGAGGAGATGGGGAAAGACAGGGTAGGGTAAACTATCTCATGTAGAAGAAGCAAGGGGAAGTGGTTGCAAGGGAGGGGAAGAATAGGAAGGCAAAAAAGGCAAAACCACATTCTCATTGAATTTGGTTCAGGGAGAGAATGACATACATACTAAATGGGATATCTCAACCTGCAGCAGAATAGGGGGAAGGGGGATGAGAGGAGGGATGATGGATGGGAGGGCATCCTTGGGGGGAGGGGAGGTTGGAAGAACCCACTATAGAAGAGGGATAGGATCATGTAGGGAATGGACCAGGTGGGGGGTGGGATGAGTGGGAGTGAATTATAAGCAGCCTTGTACAATATATCTACTATGATAATGTTTTGCATAGCTAGACATGTACAACATATACTGAATTACTTATCTCCCCAGAGGGAATGGGTGACAAGGGAGGAAAGAAATGGATCTGAAATTCAAGGTCTTAAGATTAAATGTTTCAAATATATATAATAAAAAAAAAGAAATATAGGGGTGCCTAAGTGGCACAATGAATAGAGCACCAGCCCTGGAGTCAGGAGCACCTGAGTCCAAATCTGGCCTCAGGCACTTAACACTTACTAGCCATGTTACCTTTGGCAAGTCACTTAACCCCAATTGCCCTGCCTTCCCCCCTCTAAAAAAGAAATATATATATACATATATACATATATATGGCAAATTGGAGGTAATAGCAAAATCCTAAAACATTTTTAAAATATTTTAATAAACTTTTATTTTTAATCATGCTTACTAACATGCAAAACATTCCCTGGGGTTTCCTATGTTTATCAATCTTCAGTCTTTAGTCTTATATCTAATAATAGCTAACATTTATATAACACTTTAAGGTTGTCTAAGTGCTTTAAAAATATGATTTCATTTGATCCTCACAACAATCCCGGGAGGTAGGTGCTATTATTTTCTCTACTGTGCAAATAAGGAAACTGAGAGATAGGTTAAGTGACTGAGGGTGAATCTGAATCCAGCTGTCCAGAGCTGTATCTACTGTGTGACCTAAGTGGTGAAACTGATCCAAGCTTTGGTACCCTCAAGACTAGACTACGACACCTCATTTGGGGAGGGGAGCCTGGATCGGTTGAGGTCTGGCTTCTAACCAATACTAAAAGCTCAACTCAAAGGGTACCTCCTCCACGAAGCCTCCTCTTAGTCTTCTCATCATTATCCACATTTCTACTTGGCCATAACATAGCATTTGCACCAGTTTAATACACTTATCTTTATATATATATGATAGTATGTAAACACTTTGAGCATAGGAGTTGTTGTTTGTCTTCATATATTTAATACATTGCAAGGTGTCTGGGAACCTGTAGGTACTTAAATGCTTATTGATGGGCTGAAATGAAAAAAAAAATCTGTAAGCCCATGAATCATCCTCCAATCATCCTCCATCCTCCTATTAACAATAACAGAATCAATGCATGTGTGTATTTAATGTTGCTGGTCTGTAGCTAGAAATGATTTGCTGATGCTATGATAGAGATATACTGTCAATCTAGTGTCTATCAAGAGCTTGGTCATTCAAAGTTTTATGGAAATGATAATCAAATATTTGGAGGCTCTCAGTTTTGCATTTCTGCACCATGATTGAGGGCAGATGTTACATGTCCTTAAATTTACCTTCAGAGTATCATTAAGTGGGATGTACAACAGTAAGTCATGAACCACATATCTGACCACAAAAATGCTTTGCGGGGGATCCTATTATCTTCCATTCAGAAGACATAAACTGACCCAGTCAAAGGATGCCAACCTCACGTGCAATGCTATCCCATTTGTGTTCTATTCTGGAGGCTGATGTTTCTTTCAAGGTCATCTTAACTCTTCCTGTGTTTTATTTCTACATAAGGCAATGGTGGTGAAAGTAGTCAGTTTAGCAAATTAGAATCCACCTTCCTTGTCTCATGGACATCTAGTTAAGATCCTCATTTACCTTGCTGCTGAACTCATCCTGTAGCATTAAGAGTCAGTAAACTAAACTTTTCTCGGAATTCACCAATGTTTTTATCACATGAAGGTTGCTCAGCTGCATCATATATGAGATGTTGACACTCTGGCAAGATAATGCTATCACACAATAAAAGGAAAGTCATCTATGAGAAATGTCCAAAAGATACTTGGGATATGGATAATCCAATTCTAGGTGGACAGTAGGAAATTCATTTTCTATGGGACATTGGCTAAAAGGATGTTTACATTTTTTCTGTGGGACAGGATTAATTTCTTATTCCCATTAAAGGTAAAAACAGGGCAGCTGCATATAATGTTTTTACTTCCCATAGTTATATACTGGCACATGGGTCAAACACAGTGGAGGTCATTCTAAAAATGTCTCTGTGTTTATCTGATGTACACAGGCTATCTTGTTCTCCTGACTTAGCTAACTAAAGCTGAAGCTAGAACTATACTGATGGGTACCTAAATACAAATGCCCTATGCCTATCACCACTCCAAACTCTTAAAACACAAAATGTAGATCCCGTGGGACTTGAGACTATTTTAATGACCTGTGATTTCACTAGTCTGGGAATTTAGCTCCTTCTAGAATTCAGCATCTTAGAAATCTGCTGAAAGCTCAGACAGGGTAAGTGATTTGCCCATGATCACATCACTAGTGTCAGAGGGAGAAAGACTTTAAACTCAGCAATTCTCGCCTTCCTCTCATCCATGCCATGGCGCCTCTTATTAGAATACATACTAAGAATGAAATAAGTAATATACAGATTGAGAATGTAAGTCAGTACTCATAGAGGGAGAAGATGTGTGCTTACACAAACCTATCAACACACACCGCTACAGTTTGTACGGATACATGCTGTCTGTTTCTATACAACACAAGTCTTCTAAAGGAGAGGAAAGAATCTGGATATCTATGTGATTACATCCAGATAATTCAGAAAAAAAGAGTGAAAATGATCTGACTAGCTATGAATATACAGCCCCAATTTCATTTCTTATGACATTTGACTTTTCTTTGGCTAGATTAACCAAGAAATGACATACACAAAAAGTCCCCACAAAGGTAATACACATGCCTAGCTTACAAGCAAACAAACAAACAAAAAATGAATACAGAGAGATCTCTCCTAGCAAGAATTCATAGACAAAGTCCAACCCATGCAATACTCTATGTAAGCAAGCTCCCACCACACATATCTTTGTATTCTTTATTATTACATGGGAAGACATATACGCTAACACATTTCTGACCATCCAAGAGACAGCAATTACCACAGATTATCAGACCGACAATGACATGCCATGTAAAGAGAGACACTGAGCCAACTCCACATCCCAGAGACTGGCATATTCAAGTACACTTAGGACATTAATAGCAATTTACGTGCCATCACTGAGACAAAGCCACAAAGGCTCCGTTGGCAGCCTCTTATTTTGAAGCCTATTATTTGTGGGAGTTACAAGCTATAATCACAACAGAAACTTTCAAAACCCTTATCTTCCGTGACGCACCAAATCTATTTCAGAACTATAATTGCTATGTCACCAGAGAGTTTGCAGCTTAATGCACTCAAATGCCGTTTGGTGTTTGCAGGGTCATTACAGCTAACGGAAGGGGGAGGAGGGAATGGGGGAAGATGAAGGTGGTGAGGAAAAAGGGTGAGGGGGAATATGGAAGGAAGATTCTCGCTGGGGGAGGGGAGAGCAGGCAAATGGCTTTGAAAAACTGGGCCCTGGTTGCTATTGTGCCTAACTTAGTTTTAGAGGAATGCTGGTTAAAAAAATTCTATGTACAGAAGAAATGAAATTGAGAGCAATAGGCAAAATCCTTTGTGCTCAAGAGTACAACGCTGATTTGCCACGCCCTATAGCTCCTTATTAAATACTGGGGGACACCCTGTTTTATTCTGGGCTCATCATCCAAGGCACTATATACTCAGAGGGAAAGAAAAAGAAGAACTGATTTTGCATGTTAATTGCCTCCAGCAGCCCCCAGTAGAGGGATGTTTCCAGCTGTGTAGTGGGTTGGGGAATTTGCCTTGATTTTATTATTACATCTGTTTGCTGTGGGAAAGAGCAGTGGACTTGTGTAGCATCCTAGAAGTTTAGAACTGTTCCAGGATGTGCCACCATAATGTCTTAACTCAGGACAGATTCCCATTCTTTAGGGATATAAAAGTTTCCACAGCATGCCAAAATATAAAAAGAAAATACCATTTATCACTCAAAAGCCCAACTTCTCATCCAAAAATGGGTCTGGCTTAGGTTAATAATCAACAATACTAACATACTTCTATGGAACTTCAAAAGTTTACAAAGTGGCCTTGCAGAATAAACAATATAACTCGATTCAGCAACATTTTGTAGACAGATATTGTGAATGAGATAGGGTAGGTAGCCTACTTGGGGTAGCAGAGGGAGTATCAGAGCCAGGATTTCAAACCCTTTCATATCCTGACTCTATGTACAGTTCCCACAAACACACCCTCTACCATATTGCAATCTTCAATTTAATAATTTAGCTTATTCTGCACAAATATATATACGTGTGTATATGTATATGCATGTGTGTATGTGTGTGTGTATGTATGTAGGGCTTGTACCCCAAGCTAGCCTATAGGCTGCTTGAAGGCAGAGGTTTTGCCTTTTATTTGTTAGTTACCCTATTCCCTTCCTATCTAGTCATCCAATAGTGATTTTGTTAGACACACAGCAATTCCTCAATATAATAATACTAACTGGTTCCCTGTGACTACCTTTAAAAAATTATCCTCTTGGTGTCTCTTAAGTTTTGTTGTTTAATTCCATTTGATCCAGACCTGAGATTTTATTAAGTGTCTAAAATTCCTAGTTTGGAAATCCCCTTCTGCCTATGGAGATTGGTAACTGGTCTGTAATACATTGTTTCTGAGCATTATCTCAGGGTTGTCAAAGGTTAAGTGACTTATTCATATCTACAGCAGCGAAATGTGTCACAGACAGGACCCGAATACAGTTCTTCCTGATTCTAAGGCATTTATCCACTACATTATACTGCTTCCCAAGCAGTTCCTAAGTGGTATATGTACCAACAAAGAGTATTGAACAATCAGATTGTTAGGGGGTTAAAAAAAACCTTCTTAGAAAAAGACTAACATTATTTCTATTATGCAGAATACAGATTGAAGTCCTCCTATGATGGCTCGTCATAGCATGGAGATGGCCCTGAGACCGTAAAGGCTTTGCTAATGAAAAATAAGCTCTGGCAAGTTCTGTTAACCCTAAAGCTTTTGAATATCCTAGTGGTGTACTATGTATCTTTTTTTTTAAAAGTCAGCCTAGACAAGTTTGGAAAGGCTCATTACTAGTACAAAGTATGTTATCCCTTTAAGGCCTTTTGTACATGGAGCATTTTAGTAAATGGAAAAGGCAAAAAGAACACATTTTTATGTAAAGGAAAAGATATATCAAAAGTTAAAGGATATAAGACATTGTTTATGTTGTGGATGAACATCTTGATACTAAAAATGTAGGAAAATAATTTCATTTTAATAAAACATGCTAACATATATGGATGAAGAAACACACATTTGAAAATAGTATTTGAACAGTTTGGGGAAAAATATAGGCTGTGGTGTAAATACAAGACAGAAATCACCTTGAGAATGATGAAGAATGATGACTCACTTATGTCTGAAGTTTGATGCTTTAAAGATGTAGAGAAAGAATTTTTATATATTAAAAACTAGATGAATATGAAGGTAAAGAAACATAGTTTCAAGGACACCCAAAGACAAGTTAAAGTGTTAAAGACTTGAGAACTCTAGGCTACTATAGTACCTTAGATCATTTGCATATTATTTCTTAAAGTGGGTACATTTTAAAAAAAAATCAGAAATCATATAAACATCTGAAGACTGAGGTATGAATGAAAGGAATGTCAATTTAATATGGGAAATTTGAGGTATTCTGTGACTTTTAAGTGAAAGGCAAGTCACTGAAATTCAAGAACTTTTCATTTAAACCTTTGAAGGTATAGGAACTAGGGAAAGAAACTGGGAATAGAAAAACCTTAGGAGTAGAATTGAAAATAGTGGAAGGAGACTTAAACTGCTATCAGAACTATGGCATTTACAGCAGACAGAAGGCTTCAGTTGAGTGATCCCTGACTATATTGGTCAACTGCTTCATTGACAGCTATTTTCCTTCATTTTAATATACAGATGGAGAGAGATGAAGCTTTTCATAATGATCTGCTTCTTGCTGAAACATCTGGATTATGAAGGAAAATAGGAAGCTCTGCAGTTGCTTTGGTATCCTAGTGAGCAAGCTAGGTTTGTTTGCCCAGTTTAAAAAAAGTCAACCTGAACTGTGTTTCTGGGATTTCCATTCTGACTGAACAAGGACAATCCATGTAAGTGAGTAACTGAATGAACTTATGGGTGCAGTGAACAGAGGACTGGCCCTGGAGTCAGGAGGACCCAAGTTCAAATCTGGCCTCAGATAAAGGATAGGCAGTTTGATGAAATTTGCAGTTTTCTGGCTTAAAGAGAACTGCCCTTCACTTTAAAAAAATACTTTCTAAGCATCGTACTAAAGGTGATTATAAATGGAAAAGATGTCCCAATGTTATACTTAAATAGAAAAGGAAGATTTGCCCAGTTTAAGAGTGGTAAGGACTAACTATTAAGTAATGAGCAAAGTACCATTTCTTTTGGTACTTATGTTCCTGAATGGACCATAAAATTAATGTCTGCAGTACAGATTTTTGAGGTGCCATATATAAGCACATGAACTTTCCTTCGTCATGTGTTTCCCTGCTAGTTTCCTTTTTCTGAATGTCCATTCCAACATAGATACTGAGTACACTGGGAGAAGATTACAATCAAGATTTATACGTGGAGAGAGATGTATTTTATTATTAATGAATTTGCTTTAATATATCAGTATTCATGATGCCTTGTTTTTTGTTGGGTAGTTATGTTTAAGATCTAAAAGCATATTGTTGTGAGAGGCAAATTAGGTAAATGCCATGCATTGTATGCATGCATTACACTGTGAATGACTGGTTGTGTAGATAGCAAATTCATCATATGGGAGCTAAATAGCTAGAGTGGCAATTAGAGGAAGTACATTACTCCCTAGGATCCCAAGAGAGTTTGAACTTAACAGTGTGGTGTAATCTGTCTCTGGGAACCTAGCCTTGCTAATATGAAAGTAGGATAGAGCAAGTGAAAAAATCCAAGGAAGACCGGGTGACAACAAACCCTGTTCTACATGTGACACAAATAAGGGATCATATATATGTATGTGTATATACATATGATATATACATATATGTATGTATATGTGTGTGTGTGCATGGAGGGGTGTGTATATGTTTGTAGCTATTCCATATCACATCCATATCACATATCACTGCTGATATTATGGTTGTAATTTTGTTGGTCAGAGAGTGCTGAAATTTCTGTGCACTAACTTTTAGAGACCATTTCCTAAGTAAGCCAAAAAAGTGTCTGTGGCAATGGAGAGAGTATCCATATGTACAAAATGACAAATTCGTAAAGGACTAAAGTAAATTTCAGGTTAGAGGATATTTTGCTTAGATTTTTCTAGGATGAGGATCCAATCCCATATACAGAGGATTTTCCTACACGTATGCATGCGTTAAAGCACCAGTTCTGGGGCAAGTAGGTGGTACAGTGAAAAGAGGACTGGCCTCAGTAGTCAGGAGGACCTGAGTTCAAATTTGGCCTCCGACACTTAACACTTACTAGCTATGTGACCTTGGGCAAGTCACTTAACCCCAATTGCCCTACCTTCTCCCTCCAAAAAGACAAAAAAACAAACAGAGCACCAAATTACACAAATATTCAACAGTTCAACATTCAGAAACAAGCATTTTGAAGATGGTAGGCATATAAACTCACTGGAGAAGCTACCTGACACAGTAGACAAGCAGTAGAAGGAAATATCAGGCCTTCTGTTACCATGTCTGGTTATGGTTCCTGTTTTAAAAGACTGTGGATAAGATAGGAGGACAATTAAAATTAAAGTATTGAAAATAGGTCTTCTGAGGAATGATCAAAAAAAGTTGGAGCTGTTCAGCTTAGAGAAAATTAATGAGTGACTTAATAAAGCTTCAAAGATATGAAAATTCCTTGGCTATACTGATTTAATTGTTTTTTGCTTCCCCATCTCCACAAAGGACCAATAAAGGAAAAAAATAGAATTCTACCACAGAAAGATCTGGGATTTTTAACCTGGGGTCCTTGGATTTTTTTTCTAATTCAGACAACTGTATTTCAACATAATTGGTTTCCTTTTTTATTTTTATTCTATCCATTTAAAAATACGATTTTGAGGAGTCCATAAGTCTCACTGGAATGGCTAAAAGGTCCATTACACTCACATACACACACACACACACACACACACACACACACACACACACACTTAAGAATCTCTTACTTGGACCAAAGGAAAGATATTTTGACTGTAACAGTGAACCAACAATGCAATGTCTCAACAAGGAAGATAGTGTATGAAACTGCAGGGTTGGGCAGTAGATACCTTCTCCAAAGAGGAATGAGGGGGAGGGAGAGGAGGAGATAGTGCAATACACAGTCACTGAAAGATGCCTGTTGGTAAAAAAAAAAAATGTGGGAAAAAAGAACATAGTTTCTTGTCCATATTAGGCACTAAATTTCTGATAAACTGGTTGGCTGAATTGAACAAGTAGACAAATGCTGGCTATAAATTAAGTTTATGTTGTCTTCACAAAAGGGGAAAGAGGAAGAATAGAGTCATATTTTGTAAATAGAGACTCTGGAGACAGCATTAATTCCCAGACACTTAAGTCTGTACAAAACTTAGGAAATGAAATGAATGGAAATGAAACATACTAAGAAAAAGAAAATGGATAAGTACGAATGAGAAGTGAAAAGATGAAATTTGTGTTCATGGCATGTGCCGAAGTCACTCTGTTTTTCACTTTAGAAATCTTGCTATATTCTGTTTAGATGTGTTTGAAGCTCTATGTGCTGGAAAAGATACATGCAGGCTGACTCTATATTAAAAGCCAAGCTTCCAAACTACTGCTGCAAAGGGCAGTGGTTAATGAATAATCTTAATTATTCAATGCAAATTAGCTTTTCTTCCAGCTCCAAGCTTTAATAGCAAGCTGCAAAAGAGGCTCAGAAAAGGTTTCCCCTGAAAAGAAGTACCATACACATTGTGGACATGCACATGGAATAACCACAATTTACCCTTTTCTTCCCTCTCGTTTTGCTTTTGTTATGAGAAAAAAGGAGACAAAAGAGAGCAAAAGGGAACTCCTCAGAATGTTAAGATGGGAAATTAATACCCCTCTGTTAAAGTGCTAGTTAAGTATTAAAGTTTTATCTTTCCAGAAAGAGCAAAGGCTAATGAACAGAAGCAGCTGGCCAAGGTTTTCTGAGACAAACTTCATGAAGTCTTTTATTGTTAGTCATGACAGTTATGTATAAATCTTGAAAAAACTTTAAATTCAAAAAAAAAAGGTTCATGGCAAGTTAGATACTATGTTTTTCTAGGGTCCAAAAACAAGCCAAGATTATGGACTAAATTTTGATGAGAGTCAGAGATGAGTGAGAAAGGTATCAAATTGTACCTAGGTGTTTTTATGTCTTTAAATCTTGTTCTAAGTTGTAGCATCATTTTAAGATAGGAGAATCTTATTTACGTATACTCAACGGTTTTGAGAAAAAAAAGAACATATGCTTCTTTTTGAGAATAAAACTTGAATCAAAAATATTGCCAAACTGTTTCTCAATTAGCTGGAAAATTTACCTGTTTGGACTACAAGGCATAATTGAACAATGGCAGACACATACTTAAATGTATACCGAAGTCCCTAGAAAGAAATAAACAGTTGCGGCAGCTAGGTGGCTCAGTGAGTAAGAGTGCCGGCCCTGGAGTCAGGAGGACCCAGGATTGGATCCAGCCTCAGAAAATGAGCACCCACACATAAATAATGACTGGCCATGTAACCTTGAGCAAGTTACTTAACCCCAACTGCTTAAAAAAAAAAAGAAATGAAGGAAGAAAGAAAGAAAAAAAAAGAAATAAACAGTCACTGAGGTATTCACCTTGAAAATCTATAAAGTGACAACAATTATTTGTTCCTTTATAGATCAGATAAGTGCTTAATTTGGGTGTTGTGGAAACATCTTTTTAGGAGGTCAAGTAGTTATAAAATAACTTTAAATGTATAAATGAAAAAAAACCCTCATTTATGAGACAACAACTTGTGGGATCTCTAAAATTTCTAAATACATCTGCATTGGATTGACTAAGGCTTTTTACCTCAATGGAGGCAAGGAGGCTATACTAGGTGACTTTGATTATTAAGCCAGAGAAGTCAAGATGACTTAAAAGGCAGAGATTTCCCAGAAACTAAACTAGGACTAGGACTTTAAGGGCAAACATCTAGAAGATTGCACAAGAAAAATGTGCATAGTTGTGGGAATTTGAGCAACATGCCCTGTCCAGTCACCAGGAAAGAGACAGGAGAGAGAGGCCATCTCCAGAAATCAATGGAATTGCTTCCAACATTTTGACTCAATTAATAATTATTGAATTCCTGGAGGGGCTACATCACTGTATCAGGGACAAGCCCAGTCTCTACTTGGGTTTTTGAAGCTTTGGCAGGATTTATGAGAGCAAAGGTTAAGAGCTAAGCTAACTCACCACACTGGTCCCGAGAGCATGAACAAGATCTCAGCCTGAGGGCAGTAGGGTTGAAGAGCCAAATGGGTGACTCATTTGGGAAAGACATGGCAAAATACTAATTCCACTGCAAAAGGTACTGAATATATTTGTATTCATAAATGGGAAGTCTCTGTGCCTTAGCTTTTCCAAACACACAGAAATAAAACCATCTTCTTTTATTCATGGTCTTGAATTCTATCCCCTTTTCTTCATGCATTTCCTCAAAATGGCAAATCACCAGCTTTGTACAGATTCACAGGATGCTGAAGCTGGAAGGGACCTGAGAGATCATTGGGACCAACCCCCTCATTTTGCAGATGAATAAATAGGTCTAAAGAGTTGAAATGACTTGCCGGAGCTTGGACAGGTGGCAAAGCTAGGACCAGAACGCCGCTCTACTGCTTTCCAGCCCACTGCTTTTTTTATTGTGTCACATTCCTCTGGCTTGGGCTGTTTCTCTAGTTTCCCACAGAGGAGGATGGAAGGCCTCCAACCCCAGAGTTAAGTGCACAGAGTTGTGCAGAGGAGAGGTGAAAACTGACTCCCTCAGGAGTCAATAGAGAAATGTGGCTATCAGGTTTGACATAGCTTAGGACCCAGAAAAAAAAAATCTTTCTTGGTTCCTCATACATGAATGCATATATACATCAGGCATATGATTCTGTTTAATAACCACATCACCCGGACCAATGCCAGCAAAACTGGCTGTGGCTAATGCTAGTGCCACAAAGAGCAAAGAAGGCTCCAGGATGTGATGCTTATTATTATTATAAATGCCTGGCATGTTTGTTTGGTTTCATGGCGGTTGGTTTTTCAAACTATCGGCAGTTTATCTGGAAATCCTTTCTTCTGCTCTATTATTTCAACCTTGCCCCCTCGGATCCTAAGTTGGCAGGTTCCCCAGCCTCTATCTTTCAAAAAAAAGGAAGAATGATCTCAGATAGAGTTTTAAACTAGTCCAGAGGTGAAAAAACTTCCTGAGGCACATCTGTGATCTCCATTTGCCTCATAGACAGTGTTTTGGAACTTAAACCACATACATAAAGTCAGGATGCCACCTTCTCCATCTACTAGAAGATAGTGACATGAAGGTGATGGCAAAACCCAAGGCACTGGCTACCTTTCTCATCCCTTAAAAAGCTTTCATGTTGTCCTTATTAGTCATTTTAATAAGGTGAGAAATCAAAGGAATCAGAAGGTATAGTTAAGGAGGCACCTATGCCCATGCACATGTTCACAAGGGAATTAAATGCCTTTTGGCTTTAAATTCTCAGTTGGAAGACTTTAAAGTTCGTTGTCCTAAATGCTTGCGGGGGGGGGGGGGGAAATAGACTTTAATATACTTACTCTTTTAAATCTCCTGATGGTTTTCAAGGAAGAATTTCTAAAATTAGATAATAAACCACTTGGAAGCATGAGCCACTAGACTGTAAGCTCCTTGAGGGTAAGGGCTGACGACTCTTTTTTTTTTTTAAAAGCAACTGGGGTTAAGTAACTTGCCCAAGGTTATATGGCCAGTTTTTTTTGTGTGGGTGTTAAGTATCTGAGGCCAGAATGGATCCCAGGTCCTCCTGACTCTGGGGCCGGCGCTCTTACTCACTTCACCACCTAGCCACCCCGACTTGACTCTTCTTGTATCCTCAGAACTCAGGATAGTGCCTGGCACATACCAGATGCTTAATAAATGTTTACCGATTGAACCACACAGTCAATATACCCACCAGTCCCAAAATATAGTGTTTAACAGAGGGTCAGGAAGTTTATGGGTACTTAATGAAGTTCAGTCTTGTTCAATGGCCTGTTATTTGACACGGAGATTGGCTAAGCCCTTTGCTCTTCTACTTCCCCATTTAGGTATTTTTTATTTTAGCTATGTTAAGTTTTCATAAGCAGCAGCTCTAGAAAATAAAAAGGATAAGGAATGGAAGTGAAACTCAAACCAGCCCATTTTGCTATTCTCATTTTTTGATAAGATATTTATGAGAAGAGTGACTTAACGTCCTATATTTTAAGAAGTAGACGCTGACAAGATGAAACATATCCAGATAAGTGTGGCTAAGATATTTAGGTGGTTCAAAACCTTGTCATATGAGCCTAAAGGAATTATAAATGTTTAGTCTGGAAAAGGGAAAAAACTGAGAGTTGAACCATAAGGAGATTTAAAAAAATAAAAAAAATAATCATGTCATCAAATCTGGGATATGTGGTTCATATGTTTGGAAGGATGTTGCAGTTTTTGACCCAGTCCTGACTTTGTCTGGTCTAGGTAAGTAGATGCTTTCAAGGGGAAAGGAACTATTCAGATTGAGTTTTGGTTTTTTTGTTTGTTTGTTTGTTTTTAATAAGGGATGAGTCACTTAATGGAGATGGAAGAGAAAGGATACTTTTTCCTTTGAGTTTTATCAGCCATGAAGCCATGCATGGGTGATAATGTGATCAGCTTTGGGATCCATCTATAGCACACTTGTTCAACTGGAAAGATTCTACAACTCTTTGCCCAAAGAATAAAAAGGTGTTGAGTGACCCACTCTCCATTTTGTTGTTGAATTAAATGGAATAATTAAGAAAATATTGTTCCCTTATTGACCAGGCATGGGCACTAATAAGAATTCTCTCTCTGGTTTAAGTGCAAGTCTTGGCTATAAAGAAATGATGTTCAAGCTTAAAGTCCTGCTATATAAGCTAGTACAGCATAATTTTATACCACAAAAGAACTTTCTTACAGAACTGTGGGGAAAAAAAGAATGGATTACCTGAATAGAGAGGTAGTGAGCTGTCACTGGAGATGTTTAACCAAAAGCTAACTGATAATTTGTCATGAACGATGTACACAAGATACCATGTGAAGAGGTTGGACTAGATGACTGCTAAAGTCATGTTCAATTCTAAGGCTGAAATACCGGATAAAACTGGGGTTGCAAGATTACCTGAGGCTTTAATTATTCATATCCTCCCTATTTCTCAGTAACCTGCAAAGCTGAGACCTGTAACATATAGAAATAGGTCAGTTGGCTAAAGCTGGCTTTCTGATATCAAAGCAACAAGAAAAAGAGGAAGGTGCAATCTTGTTTTGTTTTGGGGGGCACTGAACCCAAGAAAATTCTAAAATGGTCACAAATAATAAAATTGTCTAAGTGACTAATCTGAATTTATTCGGAATGAAAATTTCTATTGAATTACTAAAAACAAACTCAGATATAGATTACTGATAAATGAAACCTAGTATAAGTAATATTTGAAATAAATGTACAGGAAATGGGAAGAGGTCTCATTGGAGTTGGGCTTTAGAGGATGGGCAGGAATTTAGAGGCAGAAAGCTGTGAGGAGGGTCTAGGGCTTTAGGATTTCTGTTGGAACTTCTAACAGAGTTCCCCTCACCTATTATCATTAGAGAAGGGGAAGTAGATGAAAACCAAGGAAAGAGGTGTTTAGGCTGGGCTTCTGTGGATACCCCATAGGTATGAACTTAAATGGAGGCAGGGGAGAGTGAAGAACATTTACGGTAATCAATCTTCACCATAAAACACTGACAAGTACTGAAAAACCCATTCAGACAAGAGAATACATGCAGAAACTCAATCCAATTTCACAGAAATTTATACCTCATATTCAGCTTTTACAGATGTTTTTCATTGGGTTCTCACAACTATGTGATGTAAAAAGGATTAAGCATGTATGAGGACTTCATTACTGGTGACAGAATGACAGAAAAGAAAATAGTCCTTGTCCTCAAACAGGATGCATTCTACTGGAGATTGGATTCTACCTAGTGAGGATGGGGTGAGGTCAGGCTCAAATTGTGTGTGTGTGTGTGTGTGTGTGTGTGTGTGTGTGTGTGTATGTGTGGACTGTGTGTATATAGATAGATAGATAGATAGATAGATAGATAGATAGATACACACAAATATATATTTTCTATAGATATATGTGTACCACTCAAAAACACCAGTATAGACAGACAGACATAGACAGAAAGATAGATTTACTGTTGCTATTGTTGTTGAGTCACATTCAGTCATATCTGACTCTGTGTGACCCCGTTTTGGGGTTTTCTTGGCAAAGACTCTGGACTGGTGTGCCATTTCTTTCTCCATCTCATTGTACAGATGAAGAAACTGAAGCAAACTAGGCTAACTAATTCAGCCAGGGTGACACAGCTAGTAAGTCTGAGGTCACATCTGAACTCAGGTTTTCTTGACTCCAGGCCTGGTGCTCTATACTCCATGCCAGTTAGCATATAAACTCATATAAAGTACATATATGTGTATACACACATATATGTGTATACACATACACACATATATATACACACATCTATACACATCTATACACACATATGTATATCTATTTGTAAATGTAGACAAATATACAAATATATATCTCTTATATGTGGGTATATATATATATCTTATATATGGGTATATATATATATATCTTATATATGGGTATATATATATATATATCTCAAATATATGGGTATATCTCTATACCCATATCTCTTTCTCGTGTGTGTGTGTGTGTGTGTGTGTGTGTGTGTGTGTGTGTGTGTGTGTGTGTACACACATAAAAGAGAGAGATAGAGACAGAGAGAACAATTAAAACTACACTAAGACTTTGGGGACATCTGGCATATGTAATACATGCTTTATATGTATGTGTATGTTATGTATCTCTATATATCCCTGTGTGAATACACAGATATTTATATACATTTGTGTATGTGGCTTTTTAAACTGTAAAGTTTTCTAAAAATAAATAGTGACTCTTACTACTATCACCAATGGACTTGTTATCCCCATTTTGTAGGTAAGAAGTTAAATCTATTGCTTATTCTACTGCCAATTAATACTTGGGGGATAGAAACTGGGCATCCTTGACTTCTAGGGAGCCACCATGATGAAACCCATTCTTCTCTGTCTTAGTTATAGACACGTCTTTTCAGGCAGCCCCATGTGGAGACTAGATGGATAGAATGGGGGGAAGCCCCTACTAACAGAGAAGGAGAAGGCCAACTTGGAAAGACTATATACTGAGCTCCACTCCCAGAGCACTGCTATTGTCTGGAGCTCAGCAGGTTTTCATGGTTGTGTGTAGTTTAGGGATTTGTTTATTTTTCATTTCTTGGCTTCAAACTTTTCATTCCTGTTTCTCTCTCTTTCAGTTTCTAGTTATTTTTTCTCCTTCTCTTGGCAGTAAGACTCTACTCCCCTACATACACATTTCCTTCCCTAAAACAAACACACACACACACACACACACACACACACACACCCTCTCAGCTTAACACAAAATACTACTTTATAAAAATGTGTCTCCCTATAATAAGCTTAAGTCTCCTGGATGGGGTGGAAGAGAGACAATTTAAAATTGATACCCAAGTATCATATCTTATCATGGTCAGACTTTGACTCATGTATTCTGTATATTAAAATGCTAGAAATGGAGTAAATACAGCTCACAGAAAAATTAATGAAAAATGATAGACTCTTTCAAATGATATTTCCAAGCCCAGTTTTTGCAGCAGCCTTATGTAATCAGACATAATTGTCTGCACATGTTCAGTTACATTACTTCAGAAATGATTCCCAGCTCCACCAGATGATGTCAGGGGTCAATGCTGAACCTGAGATCCTAAAATGTTGCTCTCTTCTCTGCTACCCAATTAGGAAGGAAAGGCTCCAAAGTGAAAGGCAGTTAGCCATATTCCCTTCCAAGTTAAATGCCCTCTCTGTAGCTCCCTTTTTTGGGTGTGCCCATGTTTCTATCTCCATGTTTTCATTTCATTGTAACTCTCTCCTATATGCCAAAACACAAAGCTTTGCCTTTGTGGAAATCCATCCTTTATCTCAGGAAAAATTCAGGTCTAAAAAGAGGCACATGTGTGCTTGGGTGTGGGCACAGACACATTTTGCAATTCTGAGGCTATTCATCCTTCCAAATTCCACTATTCCCAGCTCAATTGGTAGAGGACAACTTCTCCTACACACAAGACCTTCCTTTTCCAGACACATTGCCTTGACTTTTGGAGAAACAGCCATTCATGGAACCCTTGAAAAGACAGAGGGAACCCGAAGGCTGGCTCTTCTTCCTTTTTAACTTCGTAATACTCTTCCACGGAAAGGACTTGACTGTCCAATGGGAATGCCAATAGGATCAACCTTGCTCTCTGATCATCATAACTAGATAAAGGTCTTGAGGTAGAATCTGGGCAGGAAGCAGAGGATAACCAACTAAGGAAGATAGCAAACAACCCATCTCTATTCCTCTCTCCCCAAAGATTTTATCTTCATTGCTCTATAATCTGCAGTCATCCCAACAGCAATAATAATAAAACAAATACCAATCAAAATCTTTCAAGTTCTGAGCCACCCTTCTGCCTGAGCCTCCAGTGACCTCTAAAAGCCCAGAAAATAACCCCCCAATCCAGAGAACAGCCTCCTTTTCCAGGCTGCCCTCTTGTCCCAGCTTGCTGTCACCGCTGCTGAGATGGCGGACGATTGATCTGAGAAATGAAGTTGGATTGCTGTCCCGAATCTACACTCGGTTCTCCTTGTGTCTGTCTGATCGATTTCACTCTGTGCGATATAGCTTGTCGCTATGAATTTTCATGCTCTCCAGGAGCCGCCAGCGCACCCAAGAACAAGAAGATGGTTCATCTGTCGTCTCCCCCCACCCCCTCACCATCTTAATTTTCTTTCTTTCTTTCTTTTTTTGCTACAGACTGACTGGGGCAAGGTTTATTTTTAGACAGTGGTCCTGGTTGCAATGGATTCTGGCTACTGGCTCTCTTGCCAGGGTTCCCAGGCCTCAGTCTGTGGTGACATTTTCTACCACTGTTGTACTAGGTGTCACCTGTTTAGCAGCTCCTCTCAGCTGAATGCATGTGGCCGCAGGTGCTATGCAAACACTGATTGTGTCTGACAGCCTTAGATGCCAGCTGCCTGCATGAAGCCTGCCTGATCCCCACTTTTTTGTGGGTAGAATGCTGCCGTTGGCATGACCGATACAGAAGCAATAAACTAGGTGACCGTAAAACTAAGACAAGTCCTACTAAGTGGCATTCTGAGCCCTATGGCTTTGAAATAATTGGTAGTGATAGAATGAAAAAGGAAGGGAGAAAAAAAAGCCTATTTTTTTCTTACACTGATGCCCTGCGGACTGTACATCTGACTGGCTGCAAGTCCGTCACTGTATCCTCCTGTCTGGCTGATAACATGGCGAAGGGTATCCACCTAAACAGATAAAGAACAACAAAGACGACAATTAGCAAAACAAAAAAAGAAAGACATCATCATCATCATCATCATCATCATCATCATCATCATCAAAAACATCATCATCGTCATCAGCGGCCAGAATAGATTTTGGACATGCCAAACCAGTGTCAGCATTCTGAGGGGTGCCCTTCTTGAACACAAGATTCGGTAGAGGGAAATGCCCGCAGTCACTCCATCATCTTTGAATACAATTCTCAAGTCAGTAAAGAGACCACAAGGAGTGAGATGAAAAGCAGTTCACCTCACTGAGAGGGAAGCAGATTCACTAAGAAAGCACGTGAAGATGTGAACAGGGGAAAGAGCAGTGAAGCGTTCATCCATTTCCCTTTGCTGTAGGTTAGCCTATACAGCTTTTCGATTCCCCAATGTTCTTTAAAGCCAGATCTCTGATTGGAGAGGGCTTGGGAAGTCATTTCAGAGGATAGCCAAGTTTTGGTCATTTGGCCAGAGTCTGTTCCAAACATATTTCCAGGGTAATGTTTCCCAAGCCAGCAACTAGATCACCAACAAGCTGGCCAACCCCTGACAATGATATTTCCTGATCTGTATTCAGAGTGGGGAACTGGATTCATCTGGATCAGAAATTCTCCACCCCTTTAAGAGAGCAACATGATTGGAGAAAATAAAAGGCTTCCTGTTTACTGAGGAGCACTGAGTTCCTAAAACACCTTTGTTTCCAAACACAGATGTGCTCTTGTCAAAAGAAACTGAAGTCCTTCCTCTCCAAACGTGATCAAGAAAAAATGTCTGTTGCGTTGGATTGGGTGGCTTTTTGATTAAGAATGAAAACACAACATACTCAATATATTTGCCCATTTATTGTTTTTTTCCTCCTTTTAAGCAGACCTTGAGCTCTGGTGTCCAATGTAAGTGAAGGAAACCTGGAAATACGAGAGAACACTTTGAACTCCTCATTCCTTTAGTTAAAAAAAAAAAAAAAGGTTGGTTCCACTTGCCAGGTGTGCATTGGAATACCTTGACTGTTTTCTCTGCAGCTCCTCTCCTGCCTTCCTAGTATAACTGTCAAGCCAGAGCCAAATGCATTCACAAAGTGTGGACGAGATTCCCCAAGACAATGGTTGTTGTTGCTTTTTATTTTATTTTTATTTTGGTTTTGGTTTTTGGTGAGGTAAGTTGGTTGGTTTGATTTTTTTATCTTTCTCTCTGTACAGGTGTAGGAAATTGCCAATACCATGGAGGGCTCGCATTCTCTTGGCAGTACATTGGCTGGGTCCCTACCTGTGACTGCACGTTGGCTCCAACCTGGGCCCCTTGGTAAGAATCCCCATTGAGTGACTGCACGCTCATGAACAAATCTCCAGAGTTTGACATGTTAAAAGAACTGGAAGAACCTGAAAAGGAAAGAGTGAGGCACCTGAATCATAGAAAGGAAAAGGATCAATCCCCGCAACTCTCAGCCAAGAGGAAGGACATCATGCAAAGCAATCCCCCCCAATGAAAATGAAAATTAAAAACAACAACAAAAACACAGTTTGGTTAGTAGTATGAAGAATAGAGCAAGCAATAAAAGGTGCCAACTGTTGAGGTTATGCGAAGCCCCAAGGTATGCCATATTGCCAGCAAGACTGTATCCCTTTTGTGGCTTCCAAGCTGGAAAAGGGGAAGTGGTTCATTCATTTCATCTCAGTCTTCCTGGGTAATAGAGGTGGTTCCCATCACAACTTATGACTTCAACCTCACTCAGTCTTATGACTGTATGTGGAACTAGCCAAATCTAGAGATCTGGGGCAAGATAATGCCAGTCAAGTCACCCACAAGAGCAAGGTGACCTTTTCAATCCCAGGATGAACATGCTGCCATGTGTTACTATCCATGGAGTCTAGCAATACACAGGGATCATAGATAAAGGCAATGAGTGTTATGCCTAAGAATCTGTCTTTTATTTAGAATTCCTTGCCATTCTCTATTTCCAGGAAGGTAAATCCCATGATCCCTTTAAGGGCATTAAGAGAATGACAAACTTAGCCCTTCCAGGCCATCTACCTAGAGAGATGCAAGAAAGAAGAAAATCTTGGATCAAGGATCCTCCCTGACTTTAGTATAGATAATAATATGGGTCTTTAGATGGGGTAGAAAACTAACTTTCCCAAAGACTGTCAGCTATCTGCAATGGAGTTCTGGCTAGCCACCACCGCTTTACTAATAATATTCTCCTCTTCTTTGCCCTTTCCATCCTGATAGAGCACAACTTGAATGAATGAAGGAAAAAAAAGGCTCAGAATTATTCTGGAAATTGTCGTGCAGCTCAGCGCATTAAGAGAGAAAGCTCAACGTGCAAGGTTTGGTTATAAACATGACATTAGCCTTGAAAGGGAGAGACTTCAGGGGCCCAGGTCAGCTCCACTATACTCCTGCTCAGATTTGTTCTCTTCCCACACATCTTGACAGCCATCATCTGTGTGGAATCACCCAGCAATGATTCATGCCTAGGCTCTGACATTTGATTTCTGGTTTCTTTACAAAGACAGGAATTTGAGCTCTTCTACAGTGACCTTCCTGACATATTGGAGGAGTTGAGGCTAAAAGCATGATATCTCCTGACATCAAAGTATTGCTTAACCATTACTGGTACTCAACTTCTAGACAACCACTAACCAAATGAAGCCATATTGCTCAATACATATCTCAGAGCATTCTGGTATTGTTAACAAAGAGTACATAATAGAAGTTTGTAATATATAGAATTGAGGTGGGAGAATCCCCAAGTCCAGGGTTGGGTTTTAGTCTTTTATTTTACCCTGGAGAATATCTTCACCGACCACCTAAAGTCTACAAAGAATTAGCTAGTGGGGACGGCTAGGTGGCGCAGTGAGTAGAGCGTTGGCCCTGGAGTCAGAGGGACCTGAGTTCGGTTCTGGCCTCAGACACTTAACGCACACACAAACAAAAACCTAGCCGTGTGACCTTGGGCAAGTTATTTAACCCCAATTGCCCTCCAAAAAAAAAAGAAAGAATTAGCTAGCAATTTCACTAGTTAGGACCCTACCATGAGGCAAAGACAAAAGGCTCTTACAGTCAAACCACTGTTAAGCACTATCAGTTCATTTTTTATAAATAAAAATATTTGGAAAATATTTTTTAATCTCAAGACTTCAGGAAATTACTAAAAGAGAAGCCCACATCTACAAGAAATAAGTGTTTCTAGAGAGTATTTGATTGCCAGGTCAGAATCTTCATTTTAATCCTGGCTACATTTGAGACTTTTTTCCTTCCACCCTAGCAGCTTTCTCACCCTAAAGACAACTCCCCCTTGTGCTTCTCTCTTTTGATTTCATGGTGAATCCCTGGCCTGCACCACCACTGCATCAGGTGCCTGGGCCATCCATGCTCATGTGTCTCCAAGTTCCACTCCTGATTCTCCATAGTTTTCCACTTCCTAGCTGCCTTCTAGATTTTCCTCCCCATAAGGACGTAAGATCCTTGAAGTTAGGGATCGTGTTTTTTACTTGTTTTTTATCCCCTTTTGTATTCCCAGCAACTCATTAAGACTACAATATAAGTTGCCAGAAAACCACCACTCATTGGTAGAAAAAATTTCCTCACCTGGGATTTCTCTATATTAAATGAAATTACAAAAACAGTTCATAGCCTCTGTATGGCTTATCTTAGAAGAGATAGAGAGACTATGAAAACAAGGCAGAGTCTTTGTCTGATTTGGTTTGGCCTACTACTCTGATCATATTGAGAGTATTTAATCTGGATGCCTCTCTTTCGGCTTTGGTACAGAAAAGAAGAACCATTCTGATGAAGCTGTTTGTATATGTAGCAGAAGTAATAGTGCATGGGACAGGAAACATTGTATGCCAATAACTTAATGGTCAACATTTGGGATTTTCTTCCCAGATCATTTGACTCTCATTGTGTCTACTCCTTCCTAATAGTATCTCTTTTAGAGCTGTACTTTAACAGAACCTAACCCAAGATCCCACTGGAGTCATTTTGAAGGCCCTGCTTAAATGCCATGTTATATTGGTTATTTTCAGGTCACTGGACAGGTACAGAATGGGTAGGTTTGGGTGGGTGGTGGTCTGAGATGCTGGAAGGAGTGCCCATATTAGTAAGATCACAGTTCCAGGGGATACACTACAGTTTGAAGTGTGGCCATTTTTATTTCTCTCTCCCTTCAAAATCTGCCTAAGATACCCACATGTTAGACAATCAATGCAGAGTTTACTGGAAATTAGCACCCAAGCTGGGGGTTGTGGGGGAAGGAGAACTTCTCCAAAGATCCCAAATTCATTCCAACTAACAAGGCAGAAACTAGAGAGATAGGTGAGATGCCATTTATAAGATAGATACTGCAATTGACACAGATTATTTCAAAAAATATATGTGCATAGATAAATTATAAATATGTCTGGCTGCTTAATGTACACAGATATAAATATGCGCATACCAATGGACTTCATGTACAAATGCATTTGTATCACAGCAGTAATTGCAGAGATAGCCCCTTCTGCTGTTGGCAATGCTGTCTCAGCACTTTGTCATCTCTATACATCCATGTATGAACAAGGCCATGGCCTCTGACTCTCTGATAAGGATCTGGGGGCTGGGAGTGGCCTGACAAAAGACTAGGACACTATTAAAAGCCCAACTCGGCAGACAGAAGTCCTTACCAATGATCTAAGAAACATATGGGCTGAAGGCAGCATGGGAACCTGCAAAGGTTCTGTTTGCAGAACTGATAATCTATTGAAAGGTACCCAATTTACAGTCAAGTCTTGAATGAACCCTCCTGAGTTCTTTAAAGAGCTGAAGAAAATCATGTGGCTTGTGGAGACCTTGCCTGCAGGTTGTTGTGAAAGGACAGCCAATTACTGGAAGTACTTTTTAAGATGCACCTTCCTTTCAGTTCATTATTCTCCTTTACTTCAACTCCCTTCCTACTCTCCTCCCCTTTCATCCACTGTCCAATCTGTGCAGCTGAGTAATACAAATTCTCCATTAAGTTGGCTTCTACAGACTTCCTGGATTCCCCATTTGATTCTTCCCTCTGTGCCAATCTCTCTTGTATCTCCACTCTTGGGGAACATATTAAGCATGAGTATACTATGTGTAAGGGCAGCCAGGTGGCACAGTGGATAAGAGTACCTGGCCTGGAGTCAGAAAGACTCATCTTCCTAAGTTCAAATCTGGCCTCAGACACTTACTAACTATGTGACCCTGGGCAAGTCACTTAGCCCTGTTTGTCTTCTTTTTGAGCTGGAGAAGGAAATGGCAAACCACTCCAGTATCTCTGTCAAGAAAACTCCACATACGGTCACAAAGAGTCAGATATAACTGAAAAACAACTGCACAACAACACTATGCTTAGTGCTGGAAATAAAAAGGGAAAATAACAGCTCAACCCTGTCCTCAAGAAGTTTATGTTCTGGGGTGGTTAGGTGGAGCAGTGAATAGAGCACCAGCCCTGGAGTCAGGAGGACCTGAGTTCAAATCCAGCCTCAGACACAACATAAAACTAGCCGTGTGACCTTGGGCAAGTCACTTAACCCCAATTGCCCTACATTCCCCCCTCCAAAAAGCAAAAAGAAAAATCTAAAAAAAAAAGAAGTTTATGTTTTATTAGTGCTTCCTGGGATGAAGTCTATCCATTGGGTCACTCACCTACATTTCAGAGTAATGAAAGAAAAATGCAGTAGGCTATATGGTCTCAATGCAGATACACAAAAATCACCACTTGATCAATTTATTGAAAGCCACTTAAAAAGCAGCCCTGGATGCAAATAGATGAGCACATTCTGCATCAGAATTGGGCTGCAGGGGAGGGGATGGTTACACTGTAATGAAATCCATAAGTTTTAAATGTGTTTTACAATATGCACCAAAGCTTTGGAATTTTTTTAATAATAAAATTGTCTGTTTTAGTGTATTTGCTAAGTGACTTCCCTCACTATAGAGATTACACATTGACAGTGGTGGAGGGACAAACACAATTGCAGCTTGCTGCCATGAGCAGAAGCATAGACTAGTCAGGAGGAGCTAGGTTTATGTCTCCCCTCAAACACTAACAGTGTGACCTTAGAAAAGTCACTTAACATCTGTCATTCTCAGTTACCTCATTCATAAAAATGGAGATAGCAGTAAGTACTTCACAACCTCAAGGGGTTCTGCAACTAAAATATTATCACTGATAGGTGGCTGAATGGATACAGTGCTGGACCTGGAGTCAGGAAGACCCGAGTTCAAATCCTGCCTCAGACACTAAGTTGTATGACCCTGGGCAAGTCACTTAACCTTTGTCTGACTCAGCTTCTTCATCTACAAAATAAGTATAATAATAGCACCTACCTCCTAGTGTTGTTGTGAGATAAAATGGGATATTTGAGGAAGGGCTTTGCAAACCTTGAAGTGCATTAGTACTAGTGGTATCACTGTTATTATTGTGATGATGAAGATCCTCTCCATCCCTAATATTAGTAACATCCATTTTGGAAGTTAAAAGTTCCCACGCTTGGCCTAGACACGAAAATGAAATGTCACCCAGATGTATTCATGGAATGTATGATGTTAAAATTGTGCTTGTCTGTAACACAGAATATTTAATCCCCTCTAAAGCCCCAAGTATTTCCCAAGCAACTGGATGGGTACATACAGATGAGAATAGAGATGTCATCAAAGAAATGCACCACCCCGAGATAAACTTCCAGTTTAAATAATAAAAACAATCTGGTTTTATGATGTAATTTTAAAAGCCTCTACTTCAAAGACTTCAAATTTCACAGTTCTTAAAAATGCACAAAATATGACAGCAATCAAGAACTTTCTAGAACAATAACGATAAATTACTTTGTAACTTTGTATTTTAATTCATTTGAAATAAATTTAATTAATTTTAGTTTTGAAAAGGAATTCAAGGGCTCTCTCTGTATATAAATGTGTACATATATGAGTATGTATGCATGTATGTTTGTATGTATTCTCTCATTATTCCTCCAACAGCTTGAGGCGATTTCAATGGAAAAATATCATGCCTATTTCCTAAAGTTGGGTAATTGAGGCACTGAACAATGACTTTAACTATCTGATCAAGTTTAGATTCCTAGACCAGTTATGGGTACATAGAAGAGAACCTAGAACACCTGTGTTTCATTACCCTTCACATAATCTCAGCCTACAACACTCTTGTTATTTATGCCTTAAAATAGTTTTTCTATCTTTCCTATTTTTTTTGCCTCTGACCTTGAAGAATTATTCCTGCTTCCTATAATAAACAAAAGCTTGGCTTTAATTCTGTACAGGATGAATAGAAGGGTGGTCTTGTGGAATATGGTATTCCTCAGAATGTGTGTAAGTTAGGGTTTTGAAGTTTCATACTTTGCACCAGGAATGCCATGGTTGTTTCTCCATGTTCCATGTAGAGATGTGGGGGAGGGGAGAGACAGGCAGACAGAGACAGAGACAGACAGAGAGAGACAGAGACAGACAGACAGAGACAGAGAGGGACAGAGAGACAGAGACAGAGAGACAGAGAGAGAGAAACAGAGACAGAGAGAGAAAGAGAGAGACAGCGAGAAACAGAGAGAGACAGAGAGAAACAGCGAGAGAGAGAAAGAAACAGAGATAGAAACAGAGACAGAGAGAAACAGAGACAGAGAGAAACAGAGAGAGACAGAGAGAGAAACAGAGACAGAGAGAGACAGAGAGAGAGAGAGACAGGAAGAATTCTTTCCCTTGGTCTTAAAAAGAAAATAAAAAGGTCCCCTGAGGACTTATTAGACGAGTCACAGATCCCTATTATGCTGCCAGCTTCTCTGGGTATTTCACCTCCTACAGAACTATGTATATCATACAAACATTTTTAAGGGAGCTGAGCCGCGGGGACAAAATCCAAATGAACTCCACCTCTACCACTCTGAAAGTCACCAGGCTTTCTGGCAGTGAGTATCAGGTGGGATCTGTCATTGGCCCTTCAATGTCACTCTTTCATAGTGCTGCAGAGGGTGGCTCCATGTGAAGATGGACTTGCCACCATCTCAGACACTCAATGAGTTACACAAAATGAGGGAATTTGAGGCTTCCCGGCTTCCACACCCCCGGAAGCATTTAGCCAATCCAACTGCCTGAATGGAACATTTCAAGGTCTTACATGGGGACCCAGCCACTTTAAGACTCAATACAGCCCTGGTCTGGCTAATTCAACAGGGCTCTCAAAACCCACAGGTGGAAAGGACATTCAAGACCACCCCTTCATTTTACTGGTAAGCAAGTTAAGGCCCAAAGACACTGAAACTCTAAGCTTGTTGACGGTAGAATCTGTTTCACTCTTCCATTTATATTGCTAAACCCATTTCTTGGCACATAATAAACACAATATGTGTGTGTGTGTGTGTGTGTGTGTGTGTGTGCGCGCGCGCACGTGCACGCACTTCATTCAGTATTAAGCTATGGGCGCACAGGGAACAAGACCAGACAGCAGAGCTGAAATGTAAATTTGGGGTCTCCACATTCAACATATTACACTGCCTTTGAGAGATGAAAGTCTCTAGATATAGACTCCCCTTTTGAATAAACAATAGTGAGGTTTCTTATATTCTCTATCTAAAAACAAACAAAACAAGGAAGCCATTGGAATGGGATTCCTTAGGTTATCACCAATGGACTGTGCACACCATAACAATTAGTGCTTGGGATGAATACGGAGGGACATTTATTTGGACCTTTTTTTCACGGAAAACAGTGTCCACATTTATTATTTTTGCATTTTCTTCTTTCAAAGACATTTTCCCCTTCTGTCATTCTCCATCCTTTGTTCTCTTAGCACGGCCTCTTGCTGGTAGCCCAAATGAGATAATACATGCAAGGCTCTCTGCAAACTTTCTCGCACTATTTATACTGCCAGCTATTATTGTTACAAAAAATGTAGGTGTTCTACCCTCACCCACTAAATCTGACCGCTGGCCTACCCCCTAAGGGTGAAATGCATTTTTTTACAGTGTGTTCCAAGTGAGGAGTGACATACTCTTTTCACAGAACAAAAGTGTCTTTCCTGCACTAGGCTTCAGAAGAAAAACCCTGGTGAGACCCAGAAAATAACCCTAACCACCATGCTCTAAAGATGTACAAAGTTCCAGGTCACCTGACCCTTGAACAACTTCCCACTCATCTCCATCATTTTAACACTCATCCATCTGTCGGTTTTCAAATTGCTTCCAACTTCAATTAGAATGTTTCCCTTTGAAATCACTGATTATCTATTTGGTTCATCAGGGCAAGCATCTCATTTGAAGTTTGAGCATTTGTAAGTTCTTAACTTATCTGTGTAATGATCTCGTGTTTGTTTTAGGAGCAAAGTACAGAAAAGCCTATTTAAGATTTTTTTTTCCTCTAGCTGATGTTTATTATTTTGAAGTTCCAAGCTACTAGAAAGAGTGAATACTTTCTTCACTTTGTCTTATTTTCAGAAAAATGCTACAAAGAAATTCCTCGATATGTATCTTCCAACAACATAGTCACAAGTTAAAATTTTTGGCTCAGAAGTCACAGAAGGCAATCCTTAGAAAGCTGCAATTATGAGCTCTGCTGGAATACAACATCATATGATTTACAGGACTAGAATTTGTGGTAGACGGGTTTTAGAAAACATTTAACACAACTGCTGCATTTTACAGATGAGAAAAGTAGTGAGGGCAGAAGAATGTAAGTGACTTGTTCAAAGTCACAACTATTAGTAATCCAGGTCCTAGGACTTTCAATTCTTTTTCTTTTTTTTTTTAAGAATTTTGTTTGTTTGTTTGTTTGTTTGTTTTTTTAGGGCAATTGGGGTTAAGTAACTTGCCCAAGGTCACAACCTAGTTGTTTTTTTTTCCGTGTGTGTGTGTGTGTGTGTGCGCGCTAAGTGTCTGAGGCCAGATCTGAACTCAGGTCCTTCTGACTCCAAGGCCAGCATGCTACTAACTGGCCCACCTAGCTGCCCCAGGAACTTCCAATTCTTGAACTCTTTTCACTACAGCATACATAAAATCAAAATTAAACAATTCTCTCTAAGGCTGGAAAAACTGGGGGGCCTGGTCAGTATTAAAATCATGACTCTTCTTCCTCTTAGGAAAGATAAAAAAATTAAGGCTACAGTGATAAAGTCCACAATTCCTTTACTCCTATAGACCAGTCATGAATCAAAAGCCATTCATGATTCAGATATTACAGAAAGAAGTGTTTTGGAGAATAAAACTAGATTATAATCATGATCAGTAGTGCTAGGTACATGGTAGGTGTTTAATAAATGCTAGTTAAATTGGATTTATTTGTTTTCCCCCCATAGGCATTCAGCACATTTTCACCAATCCAAACATTATTGAATTACTTGGGGAAAAAAAAAGGCAAAGATATCAACCTTCCAATAGGACATATTCAATATAGCCACCAGATTGCCTAAGAAATGACCAGTTGACAAAGAACGACACATTTGATTTGCAAGACATTTACTTAGATGCCATATCTACTATGCCATAGTGTTCAAAGCACAAAGTGCCTATTTACTCAGGGGGCCACTGTAGGATTAGGAAGATAGAAGCTGTACTTGACTTTTGCATTTTTAAAACATTCTTATTTACAAACCCCCTACCACTATTTATACATGCTTTTATTTACACAAACAAACCAAAAACAAAAATAATTATGCCACCCTCTACTTTGAGGCAGCCTCCAATCAGAAATAAGTATGCATTTCAGGTTTAGCACTCAAGAGTCCAAGTGACAAGGCCACCATGTTATTGAAAACAAGCCAGCTTGAGGAAAGAAGAAAACTTCAGCAAAGAAACAAACTGTTTTAAAAGGCCCAATTGTGTCATAAATAAATGTTTTAATTATTTTTTGAATTAGCTGGTGTTGACTCATGACTCCTTTCACAGAGACATGTCTAACAATCCAAGATCTACCACATCTCAAGCACAAGGAGAACAGCATCATGGTCAAAGCTCAAACTTACTTAATGGAGCAAGTTTTGCTTTTTTTAAAAACAAATACTTCTTTCACAAGAGAAAAGAAAGTACCAAACATTTTTTTCTTTTCATAGTTCAGAATAATCAACACAATATTTCACTAATTCAAATATAGGTTCTATATATCCTGGAAAGTCACACTTTTGGCACAAGTTTCCATAAGAGGGAAAAACAACAACACCACAGGATAATGATCAATTTTGACATGAGTAGTATAAACACATATCTACAAAAATAAAACCCGGTACACATATCATATGTGCGCCCCCCCCACACACACACACACATACAGAATGATGCTGTGACAGGAGACCAGGAATCTGGGGAAGATGAATTAATCACTGTGAAATTTCCTTTGAAGTTAATGGAATGAAAAACAACCAAATATAAATAGGAACTTTAAAAAAAATTAGGTTTATAAATAACTCTAGTCTTGTTTGTAGACCAGAGCATTCTAATGAGATGTTTGTGAAAGGAATGTAAAACCCACATGGAACGCAGACTTGCAGGTGAACCAGACATTATGAGGGATGGAGCAAATAAAAGGTGGTTCTTAAGCTTCTTTTGTGACATGAACCCCTCTGTCAGTCAGGTGAAGTCTATGAAACCCTTCTTAGAAAAATGTTTTAAATGAATTAAATAAAATGAATAGGCTTACAAAAGAAATAAATTACATTGAAATAGTTACATATATATGTATATGTGTGTATATTTATACACACCCACATATATATATACATATATATATATATAAAACAAATTCACAACTACAAACTAAGAATGAATGAGATAAAGCATCACAGGAATCAGTGATGGTACCCTTCCCATAGTCTCCAACCACCCTACCCCACCCCAAAAGCATAACAATGGGCAGCTGTAAGAAAGGTCTAGTTTATTAGGTCACTCAGGTGAGAACAGGTAGGCTTCCTTATTAAACCAACCAAACATTCAAAGAGGACCCTTATGCAAAAATGGTTTAACTGGAACTTATCCATGCAAAATCTTGGCAAATTTTTCTCATGCCAACAGCATGAAAAGTTCTTCTTTAGAAATGGGGCAAAACCCCAAAACAATAACAGAAAAAATAAGGGAACAATAAAACACACAAAAATATAACCCATCAAAAATCTGAACAATGAAAGAAAAGAAAAAACCCAATGGAATAAAAAACAAATGTAAACAAACAAGAACAATTCAAACAAAACAAAACAAAAAAACTAACCAGCTGAATTGGGAGTTGAGGGTGAGTTAGCTTGGCTTCCATGGGCTGACACATTGGTAGCTGTGACAGCCGTTTTGGCAGCATAAATATTGGCTTCCTCTTGAAATTTACCTATGTTCTTCTTGTACCGGATTCGCTTATTTCCAAACCAGTTTGACACCTAGAGCAAGTTCAAGAGAAGATAAGAAAGTTAACATTTCAAATTTCAATAATTTTTGGCAGAGGGAAGGAGGATGAAAAAAAACAAAGGCAGCTGATTAGTATCTATCATAATTTTCCAAAAGTCTTTGATTTGAATCTTAGTTTTCCTTCCTTCCTTCCTTCCTTCCTTCCTTCCTTCCTTCCTTCCTTCCTTCCTTCCTTCCTTCCTTCCTTCCTTCCTTCCTTCCTTCCTTCCCCTCCAAAGTGGCATATTGGGAAAAGCTCCAAATTTGCTGTCAGAAGAATTAGGCTGAGATCTTGGATCTACTTATATGACCTTAGTCAAGTCCTTTCATCTCTCTGGTCTGTTTCCTTCTACATGATGAAGAATCTGGACTAGATGATTTCTCAGGTCTCTTTCAGATCTAAAATAACACAGTCTCACAGGATTCTACATGGTTATAACTATGTCTCTAATTCTAGTTTGTTGGAGACATTATCCAAAGAAAAATCACAGAGGACTTAAACTAGAATCCTTTTAATTTAGTGTGCCCAATTCAAATTTGGCTGTCGGGTATTTATCTATAGTTTAAAACAGAATTAGAAAAAGCTACATGGCAAAAAGAGATGAGCCAACTGACCTGGGCAAGGAGTGTAATCATGGACCAGTGAAAGAGGTGTGCCTTAAATGATCCTTATAAATATATAGGAACCTAGAGGCAGGTAACCTTAATGTTAACTAACATTTGGTATTTTTCTGTAACAAAAAACATCATAAGATCACAGATTTATAGCCAGAAGGAACAATCACCTTATCTTATAGATAAGGATATATGACTCAAATAAGTTCTATTATTTGTCCAAGGTAAATAAAGAGATCAGTGACCAAGGTAAGATTCGTGCTAAGATCAAATGAGTTCAAATCTAGCACATTTTCTACTGTACTCTAGTGTTTCCCATATAGGTATGCTTCGATGCTAAATTCTGACATATATACAAATATAAGTATTATATTTCTTACATGGATCTATATATTACCTATGTCCAAATAAAAATACAGAGAAATACAATGGGTCCTCCTGATTGTCACTTTGAATTCAAGGCTTTACTTATAAAAAAACTAATGAACAAATTCAATCAAATTCACTTTGTTAATTTATTTCCCATTTGTTGCTTAATGCAGCTACCAGCAGCCCCTTTTCTTTCCACAACGGCTGAGGACGTGTAGGCCTAAGTGGAGAGCTTGTTAAGGTCAAATTTGAATACTTGATTCTTTGCTTCAGGAGTATGCATCACATCTGTGATTCCTGTGACCCTATGTTAAAACATTTCTGATTTTATTGACTCCATTTTGCTATCATGTCAGCTGACGGGTATCTTTGAAAAATTATATGGGAATAAAATATTTATAAACTGCATCATAGCATAAAGGCACAGAGCCATCATTTTATGAGTTATTTCATGAAATGAAAAATCTTTATATGAATAGTCGCCTGTTAAATAAATGGGGGATACACATTTGTATATTATTTTGTTTTTCTCTTAAAACAGCAATCTTTTCTATTGGATTTCCTCTATGTTACTTAATTACACACATCCCCTCAAAAAGACAGGCCTCGGCCACTCTTCTTTGAGGTTTTGCCTCTCAGGAACATAATTAACTTCTTGACTTATCTTAGACTGAGATCCCTAACTCTTGGGGCATTAACTAACACCAGCAGTACAAGGCTGGCTTCCAGAAACTTGTGTATAAATTGGTTGCGGTGGAATATAGAACACACTTCCCCATGGGAGCAAATATAAATTCATAGCTGCTTTCTCAGGCTGGCCCACAAAATCTTACTTAAGCCATATTTTAATTGAAATACTGTATGCTTATAATGGGAAATAGAAAATACTGTTATTATAGTAGTAATTAAAATAGCAAAACATGAAATCAAATAAGAAATAGGTGTTGTTTTGAAAATTCATCTTGAATTCTAGTGCTTGAGGAACAAAAAATTAAATGACAGGAGCTTGGGGGAGTAGAAAGAGATTTCTGTGGAAATTCTGAAGGGGCCTTCTAGATAACTTCCTGAGAACATAAGAGCATGGTTTCTTTATTATATCTAATTTCACTTTAAACCTGATGGTTTTCCTTTTCCTTGATATCAGCACACTCTTACACTTGGCAGACATGATTAGTATAATTTTCTTGGCTGATAAATAAAATGAAAAGAGGGAGATAGAGAATAAATAAAGCGAGGGGAAAGATGATTTTTTTCCTTAGGTAACTGAGATGGGGGCGGGGGTGGAGAAAGGAAGGGAGTTTATAAAAGATATAGAGTATCTGGGGGGGGCACATAGGGGATGAGGAAAAGAAAGAGAATGTCAAAGGTAGAAATAATTAAGTTCTGAGCACAGAGGAATGAAGAAAAGAAAAATGCATGCTGAGTGTAGGAATTCCCAAGAGGGGAAGAGATGTTAATCAGTAAGTTTCTTTCAATGGCCACTAGGTGGCAAGCTCTTCTTAAGAGAACTTTCAAAATCTTAAAACAGAGTTTGCAGTGGCTTCAGATTCAAATTTTGTCTGTTTCACATTTACATTAATTATTTTTTTTTACTCCTAGTGTAGCTAAATTTTATCTCTTTTCACTAGGACTTTTCAATACTATTATATATTTGTCTGAGGAAGAGAAAAAAGGCTATATGATATATAATGGCATATATATATGGCAGCCCATGGATTTGAAATTCCTGGCCCAGTCCATTCCCAACAACAGGAAACTGGAGTCCACAAGTGAAATGGCAGGCTGCTTTTTGAACATCTTGAACTGGACATCTCAAACTGAACATCTCCCCACCCAAAAAACCAAACAAATCCTATCTGCTTCAGCATAATTTCAATGGTCCTCCTACTGCCTTCACTAGGAGATGACCTTCTATTTAAATTCCATATGTCTTTTATGTACATAGTTATTTGTTCTCTTATTAGAATATCAGCTCCTTGAGAACAGGGGCAAGTTTTTGCTTTTCTTTGTATCTTCTAGTCCTTAGCACAGTGCATTATGCATCAAAGGCTTATTGACTGACTAGAATCCAGATCTTATGGCTCCAAATCCAAAGATCTTTATTTTATACTATTCTGCATCCTCAAAATAAATTGCGACCAGTAGATGAGAGCAGCATGATTACCATCCTGAGCAAATAGGATGATGGTGAGAGAGGAGGAACACAATGGTCTAAAGGTGCATGTGGGGGAGATGAGTATGTTGTAAATTATTCATCTGTGCATCTAATACCAAAGGCAATGCTACTCCCTTCTCCTATACCATAAGATCACTTAGCTTTTAGGTCACTTCAAAGAATATGGATCTGGCAAGAACAAAATCAAACTAGATGACCCTTGAGGTTGACCCCAGAGGTTCCACCTAATAAGAGGTTGTTAAAACTGGAAATGACCTTTGTCAAAGTCAAATTTCCTACAATAGCTCTGGATTCAAATGGGTTAAATTCAGTGGCACTTTCTTCATGTTCCCATGTTCTTCATGTTGAATGCTCCCATTCATAAAGTTCTGTATACTGACTCTGTTTAGAAAACACATGATGATACATCTTTCCCTCTCCTGAATCCCAGGGTCTAATATGGTCCAAGGTGCTTTCCAAAGATAGAAAAATTGAACAATGTTGGGTGGAATCTGACCTAAGAGTTAGTCTCCCTTTCTATTTGCTTTTCCCTTTTTTCTCACTTTTCATGGTGCTTTTTCTGCTATTCTGCATAAGGAATCAGCAATTACAGATTTTCTTGTTGAATTTTAATATTATAATTCCTTATCTCACCTAAAGGCTAGGGACAAGGAGTGGGTCTGGGGAGCAGGGGGGGGGGGGATTATTCAACAAAATAAGTAGAGAGAGACAGAGACAAAGAGAGAAAAAAATTTTTCCAAGTGTTTTCAAAGGTGAGGTTCTGATTATATAAAATATATGGATGGAACTCTTTTAATGATCAAAAATATGTATAGAAGTATATAATTATATTATATAAATAACATGCAATATATAACATAAGATATATCCTATATAATAGTAATAGTAAGTCAGTTATTATATATATGTATATTTTATCTATCTCTTCCTCTAGATATGTGATACAGGTATATATCTCAATATTTATTTCTAGATATATAGAGAGAAATTAGATAGAGACATAGATATTGATCTATATCTATATATGTATCTATAATCACTGTCTTACTATTATAGCAGAATGAAATGTTATCTCCATTACTATAAGAGCTTTAAATACGTTTCATCTCCAGAATCAAAGTAAAGGAAATGTATTATTTTTCTGTGCAGTTGTTTCATTGTCTTAGGGTATGATTCTATCCTTCCTCCTGATTAAGGGACCCAGAGAGATAGCTGAAGTACAAAGGTCCCCATCCTTTCATATGACTTTCTACTTTACTGTTATGTCCATTTATTAATTCAAGAAGGTCTGGAATTATTCAGAAGTAGAGGGTGTGCTTTTATTGTCTATGTATAAACCAGCATGATTTGGCTTTCATGTGCACACATCCAAATTTTTGTCCACTTGACATGAGGGTCTACTCACCAGGAAGGGGTGGATGTGATTCTGGAATAGTGTTACAAGATCAAAAATGGACAATATAGAAGCAATCAGACTTAGGAAGCAACCTAAATGTCTCCAAAATAACTTTTCATTCATTCATTCACACTCAGTCTCTGCTAAGTCATCTCTTGCTCTTGCTAATCAAAACGAGACCTGGTACTTACCTACAGAACCCCCCAGACCTCTCATGCACTTACCCTGCTATTCCAAACTTCAGCTGCAAGGACTTGCCTGATATGTGTGCTCTAGAAAGCAAAAGGTTCCACTACCCTGCCATGGAGCTCTTCCGTGGCGAGGCCTCAGCCTGAACCCATTGGGTGCCCCCTTACCTGTGAGACCGTGATGCCACATTTCTTGGCTAGCTCCTCTTTGGCTTCCTCACTGGGGTAAGGGTTGCTGAGATGCGAATAGAAATACTCATTCAGGATTTCTGTGGCTTGCTTGTTGAAATTTCGTCTCTTCCGCCTTAATAAAGGAAATGAAATAAATCAATGTGTGTGATACAAATAAAAAAATATGTGTGTATGTATATACATATATATATACACACACATATATATATATACACATATACATATATGTTTATGTATGTGTATATATATATATACACATATATATAGACACACACACACACACACACTAACACATTAGTACAGCATCTCAAGAGCAGAAGACCAGTTCTGTCTAGAGAGTCAGGTGAATCTGACAACATTCTGGGAGAGACCCACTGTCAAAATGTCTTCAAAAGGCACTGGTTAAACACTTATGCATTGTTTCAGGCTCTGAACAGAGATAACAACATAGCTATTGGTTAAAGATATTTTCTCAAACTTATAAGTCTATTGAAATGCCAAATGATCATGATTTTTTAAGGCATCTGGGAAGTGAGAGACATACACTGACCGAAATTAAACCCCTAACTGCTGTCCCTTTGTCAAAATGAGAGAGGCGCACCTCTTAAAAGGAAACAGCTGCTAAGTGGCAAAAGAAATGAACCTCTAGAAATCTTTTTTAACATGTAGGTCACTAGAAAGAGAGAAAAAACACATTATGAATTAAGGCACTTTTTTCTTTCCTTTTTTAAGTGCTAATTGAACTAATTTAAAGTGAGAATCGCTTTATTGCTTCTTCACAGCAAAGACCACTGGATCACTGGTAGGGCTGCTGAGGGAGCTGAGGCTCTTAGCAGGCTCTGAGTGTCTTTCTTTGAGAATGTGAGTTACCATCTTTAAATTAGCTCAATTAGCACTTTCCTCCTTTATTGCTTTTATCAAAGGTTTTCCTTACAGATGTGAAAAGATACCAACCAATCTCTGGTGGCACCAGTGAACAGATTTTCCCAATTTTACCAAAAGAAAGCACTGGATCTTGGTGCTCTGTTAATATTCGCTGGAAATTCAGCTAATATTGTATTTTCAATGTCCCTCCTGGGTTAATTAACACAATAAAGTGCCTGATTTTACCGGATGAATACCATCTGTCCACAGGTATTAACCACATCTGTCCAGATTATGCCAAGCTCAATCCTCTCTCTAAGACCACGCTGAGTTTCTGGGTCACTCGGCATCCCAAAGTAGACAGATTGGATTTTTTTTTTAATTTAGCTTAAAAGTGGGCATGTGATAAAGGTCTCTTCTGTATGCTGGTGATAACTGGAGGAAGATGGCTAAGTAACTCATAATGTACTTTGCTGATTTATGCACAAACTCTGATGTCTTCTTATGGACCTCTTAGTTATGTGGAGCAAAGGGAGGGCAGTCCCTGGCATTCATTCATCTCGCAGTCCCTTTGTACATCTAGTGTATACAGGCTGCCATTCTTCCAGGTGATATTAAGGGTAATATTTAGTAAGAAGAAGTTGGTGGTACATTTTGAGGTTGCTTTCAATGAGCAGACTGGGACTAGATTGAGCAGAGACTATCCTACAATATCTGAAAATTGTTCATGTTCCTCTTTCTTGCTAACCTCCTCTTTGCCACTTTACTGCTTATGAGGACCTCTACTAAGGGGATGTGAGATATACAGGATCAAGGGTTAGAAGTGAAATTCAAAATAGCCAATTTTTGTCTTTTCTAAGAATCTTTGGTAAAAGGCTTAGTAGAGAAGGCAAAAAAAAAAAACAAAAAACGGTACACTGGAAAGAGGGCTGCATTTTGACTTAGGAGGATCCAAGTTCAAATTCCAATTGTACCACTTCTGACTGGTGTGACCCTATGTAATTTAACTTACCCTATCTGGGCTTCAGTTTTCAAATATATAAAAGGAGGGGGTTGGGCAAAATAGGCCCCTAAGATCCTTTCCAATGCCAAATCTAATATCCTATGATTAAAATTTGAAAACATAAGTATCTTTCACTTACCCACACTATCCCTGTCTCCAATAATGTTTGATCCTGAACACAATAATCCCTCTATCTGAAGCCTTATATCCAAGTTCATATTTTCTGGAATAACTGGTCAGGCCAGTCCATGAGGCTGAGAGAGAGGATTCCACTTGACTAACATAGATCTGAGCCAAGCAGTCAGTTGAGAAGTGCTACACGTCCATGGGTAATTATCAAATCTTGTACTGTAAATCTATCAAATTGCTAAAACTAATCCCATTACTGAATCAGGCCTCCCATGTATATTATTTATTTCCACAGCAACATGTCTCAAAGAGCCCCCATTCGTGAGAGGTACATGTTGTGGCAGAATTCCTATGGCAGCAGCAAGACTTTCAGGAATGTCTCTCTTTTGACTTGGTGCCTGTTTAGACAGCTCATAATACGGGTGGAAACTGTGCGGCATCTTTAGACTAGAGAGGGCAGAGTTAAAAAGGGTACTTATAAAGCTGGGAAAGTTTCTCAGCCCTTCCAGGGCTGGAGTTTGGGTTTACTTAGCATTATATTTTCCTTAAAACACTAAAATTAAAGTAACAATCATAAGGAACAATTAACAACAACAACAAACAACATTAATAAACATCTTGCAGAAAAGCTGCCAGTAAGGCAATAAAGAAACAATTTCAAAGGCATTTTGCCTCTTTGTTCTGACCAGCCTGGTATTAAAGGGGCTTTCCATGCAAAATCTAAGACTTAAACTAAAAATTCCACAGTATTAACAAAGGCTAGTGGAAGAAAAAAAGAAGTGTCCATAAAATCCTGCAATGGTTTCTTGGCAAGTACCGTTTGCCTAGCTATCTTGGCTTCAGAAAAAATAAAAATAAAAAATCAGATGAGACAATGAGCCTGGGCCTTCCCTTCTTCTCAACTTCTTACTTCAAAAGATTCTAGGCTGTGTCCAACTTTCTTTTCTAAGTCTGCTGATGTAAATACCGAATCCAGCATTTTAACTAGGGGAGTTGCCATGGGAATGTAAGCACCACATGCCCAGGCTGCTGTTCTACCCAGGCTCAAGGGAAAGGAGTCAGAAGGCCAGTAGACACTTGTACTTGGCACCCCCAGGGAATGGAATGATCTCAGCAGCCTAGACAGCCTTAGACTTTAGGCACACAGAGTGATGGGGGAAAAGGCAGGATCACCTGTTGATAGTCTACTAAGAGGTGACTGCTCTCATAATTCCACAATCATATCCAACATCGAAAATGTCAAAAAAAGCAAGGTAGGCTTACCATAGAATGGCTTCCCTGAATTATCCCTATTTAAAAGGGTGGCAGGGCCTATGGATTCTCATTGTTTTCCTGCTTTTTGTATGACCCAATGACCTCACTCACTGTTAGCAATTTTGGAAAGTACTTCCCAGTAGCCATTTAGCACTGAGGGACTACAATAAAATAATGAAAGATGGGTTATGGAAGTAACAAGACAATACCTAGAGCAGGCATTCCCATCCTTTCCACTGCAGATGCCTTGTGGAGTGAGACACAAGTCACTGCAAGGGGTCTATAGCTCTGTATGAGCTAAGCGCTATCCTTTTCATCATCAGCTTCAACAAAATATAAGCTCAGTAACATAACTAAGTTAACATAAGTTCTACAGACCAATTAACTAATGTCTTATATACATATGCATTACTATTTTTCAAACGCATATGAAGGCTGCTATAATTAATAAAACTAATTAATTCAAAAGTGTTGCCAAATTGAGACGAGTAACATGGCACAGTGGGAATAGCACTGGATCTTGTATTGGGAGACCTGGGTTCAAGTCCTGCTTCTGATATTTACTGCCTGCATGCCTCAGTTTCTTCACCTGTAAAATGAGAGGGTTGTTTTTTTTTTTTTTCTTAAGCAATTGGGGTTAAGTAACTTGCTCAAGGTTACATGGTCAGTCATTATCTATGTGTAGGTGCTCATTTTCTGAGGCCAGGACCGATCCCAGGTCATCCCGACTCCGGGGCCAGCACTCTTACTCACTGCACCACCTAGCCGCTCCAGAGAGGGTTATTTGAGGTTCTCTGACTCCCATTACTCTTATTTCACCCTCTCTTTTCTCAATCACTGGATCCTGATAGTATAACTGTTTTAAAATGAAGATTTTTTTCTTCTTAAGATTTTTCTTTTTTTGTATGTCAAGAAGAGGTCCTCATAACCATGGCCTAGGAAGGTGAAGAAACTTGCCTAAGATTACAGAGAGAGAGAGGAAGGAGCAAAATCAGAATTCAAACTCAGGTCCTCTCATCTCAAATCAGAGGTCCTCTTTCTATACATCTCAATCAAATAGAACTACTTTTCTTTCCTTCTTGGAGAGGGTGCCAATGAGGGGCTCCCAATAAATGCTGCCACAGAAGGCCTTGGGTACCCACAGTTAAGACATGTTTATTCTCCTTGTTGAATATGATTGCTAAGGGCTCCCTCCTCATTTATTGAGTGTGAAAACTTGCGGAGGAGGAAGGTGTCTTTGTTATACTGGGCACCTTCCGTGTGCATCTTGTAATTACCACTGGGTCATGAAACTAAACTTTTCTCCTATTACACAAAAACATATAGTATTCAAACCAAAAATCACTCCTTCTTCTCTGATCCTCTACTAAATCATTGAACCATTTTATCTAGCCTGGGATTTTTAAAAAAATTTTTCACCTGACCTATGATAATGACCCCTGAAAACCAGGTAAAGCTATCCTTTCCTCTTGCTGATTTGGAGTTGCCCATTCAATGTTATTCCATGTTGCAAAAATCTGATCCATTGGAGAAATGGATCAATACATTACAACATGCTCTGGCCAGTTGGGGAGGGAGGTTTTATTTCTTTCTTTTCTTTTTTTCCTTCTTTTTAAAAATCAGAATGACAAGGAAAGAGATTCACCTTGCATCCAAAAACCGCGAACGTAGAATCATGACTGCTTCACATGTGCTCTGCTTGAGCTGCATCTGGATGGAGCTGAATTTGCGATGGATGATGCTCACCATTCTTTCAATTTCCTTTGGTGAGATAGGCCTGGTCCGGCTCTGCTCACGAAGTAGGTTCATCACATGTGTAGTGAACTCATTGCAAGCCTGAAAGAGCAGGAAGATTAAAGAAGTTCCAAGAAATGGACAGTCATCGAAGAGAACACTGGGGGTCCATCTTAGTGACCTGAAGTCAAGATGGGTGGCCAACTGGAGAACGTTCTGACTGGCTGGATACTAGAAGATTCTTGACATTTAAATCCATTGGTGGTATGGTTCTAACCTACCTGGTTAACTTTATTTAATAACATTACTGCCCTTTCACATTCTCAACACCACAGGCAAGACAGACTTCCTACTGTCCTTCACATGTGACACCACCTCCCAGTTCTATGACTAGAGGCATCTAGGTGGTGCCATAGTGCATAGAGTCCTGGACCTGGAGTCGGGAAGACCTGAATTCAAATCTAGCATCAAACACTTACAAGCTATATAACCCTGGGCAAGCCACTTAAATGCTATCTGCCTTAGTTTCCTCAACTATAAAATGAAGATAATAATTGTATCTACCTCCCAAGGTTGTTGTGAGGGTAAAATGGGATAATATTAAAGGCTCCTAACCATAATAAGTGCTTAATAAATACCTATACTCTAAACACAGAATGCATTCTCTCTTTACCTCCTCTTCTTAGAATCTCTCAATTACATCAAGGCTTGGCCCAAGTACTTCTGCTATATGTGGCCTTTCCTGCTCCCTTCAGTTTCTACCATTTCTTTTCACCAAAAAAATAAAGAAAATGATCCTGTATTTATATTGCATTTATTTGTGTACACATTGTAGCTCCTTGAGAACTTGCTTCATTTTTGTTTCTGTAACCACACACTGAACACATTATCTATTAGACACACAGTAGGACTTTAATAAATGCTTACTGCTTGATTGACACTAGCTAGCTTTGTCCCCTTCCTAGTTTATGCCTGGAACGTGATTCTGACATGTCAGAAAACATGCATTAAGTTGATACCACAGAATTAATCCCTTTCTCGGACAATTTAAGGGTAAGATACAAGGTTTTCTTCCTTTCTTCCTTTCCATGACCTCCTTAAGTCAGAGAGATAGAGTTTGGACCTCTTAGAAGTACCTTTTTGTCTAACTATTCACAGGAAACTGAATCACCCTACCCCTAGTCCCCCTAAAAATGTTGAAAAGGCCAACTTCTTATCAAACTCTGTTATCAAAGGTAAAAGATAAGAAAGCTAAATCCTGCTGTAAACTTTTTTCTCTATTCTTGAGTCCTGAGGAGTCTCACTATTGATAGAACAAAGGGATTCTTTAGCGAGCTGTAACGTGGGACAGCTTTTCAGTCACAGGGATCATTTCTCAAAACCACAGAGCAAATTATTTATTTTCTCTTTCAGCCTTTATCAAACCACCAGCCTATTTAGCATTAGTAACATTCCTCCAGGTGACCTTATTGTGACTCTCCACAAATGGGCAAAGATATTCTCCCTTCTGCTAACTTAGAGTTGACTTCTCAATTTAATATTCCAGGTTTCAAAAATCAGAGCCCATAGTCAATGGATAAGCATACTGCTGCATTCTGATTTGAGCCCTGGACTAGAAGTAACAGTGCTGAGGATGGATTAAAGACTTTTAGTGAATAAGAAAGTTAAAATAGGACTGATAACCTTTTCTGACAGAAATCCACCTTGGCCCATTTTCCCTTTTCTATTTCTAAGACAAGCATATTCTCCTAGGGCCTTATTCCCAGAATCAACATCCTCAGGGACGTTCCATATCATCACGGTCCTTTCCATATGATTAAAGAGCTTTCTCAAGAGACAAGAAAGTCCTCAGATTATATTCTGGGCTAAGAATTTTCTTTTCCATTTTTGAAATTTGCTGCTTTTAAAACTATTATTAGAAAGTCAGAGAATATTAGAGATGGAAGAAGGCATCTCATTCAAACCCTTCATTTAACATCATAGATAAACTGACTTGACCAAGGTTACATACTGATTGCTTTGAAGAACTGAGGAAACCAAGGTTTCCTAACTCCTAGACAAGTGATCTTTCCACTGTACCATATGACTGGCATCATTAGTTGCTGTTTAAGCAGCCGTGATGAAGCTTGCCTAGTTGTACATTTAATGTAATGTATAATGATTGCAGTTGGTTGGGGGCTATATTTATGGAATAATATATACCATGAGATATCGCTGATGTTTGTATTATTTTTGTTAAACTTGGATTGTTTTTAATGATTATTATAAAGGATATTTGTGGGATATATGATATATTTGGAAAACGAAATTGCTGTCAGAAAAGAAGGTATCGATAAAAATGTATAAAGAGTTGAGACCGGCCAGTTAAAAAAGTGCTTTGAGACCTTTAGATCCCCTGAATTTTGAGTTATAATAGTATTGTAGTTAGTATTCCTTTTAAAATCATTATTCTTCATCCACTAAACTCTTTGCACCTGTCAATGAATGACCTTTTAAATGGTTGCTATTTACCCTGTTTCACACTGACACACTACAAGCCAAGTTAACAAGTAGAAAATAACCAGATTAAGAGAAGAAAATGAGGACATTGGCTCACACCTGAACAAAAGAGGCATCAGGCCTTTGAGTTCTTCCTTCTAGTATACCTTGGGGTCCCTGAACAGTTAACTTCATTCCTCAGTGCCTCACTTTGTCCATCTCTAAAATGGGGGATAACAGTTCTTACCCCAGCTTCAGGGAGGTGATACCAGTGGCCCCTGGGGATGCAGCAAAGGACACTTAAAGAAAAATCTATGTGAAAGCACTTTGATCACCTCATAAAAAGCCTCTTTCGAAATCTTTACTGTTTCCCACTACCTCACTAATCCATCCATCCACCTTGGGGATACTTCGCTAGGGCTCGGTTTTCTTCTTGGCAAAGTGGTGGTAATAATAATTGCCTCCTCCCTTCTTTTCTAGGATATTGTGAAGATGAATGAGATCATGTCTGCACAGCACTTTGATCTCCTTAGAGAAAAGTGCCATATAAATATAAGGTATTGTTATTAGCTTCTCTCTGCTCCCCTCCTCCGCCCAAATAACACAAAAAAGCGGAAATGAAACCTGGCAGTAGCTTGGCTAAGATTCTATAAGGCCAGGGTGGTGGGGATCAAGGGGAGGGTAGGCACACACTGGGCATCCCAGCCCCCTTTTCTGGGGAAATGCTGCAACATGCTGGGCAGCAGCCTCCCCACCTCGTAGGGGCTCAATGGAAGGAGGGGCTGCGTGTGAGGCGATATTGTAGACTGCACCAGCTCTCAGCTGGGAAGCCCCAGCTCTTGGCTAATAATAATGTACTTCATTACAGTGAATAAAAATACTCACAATATCTGATGTTTATGCTGGGCTTTTCAGTGCTTAGCCCTCCCATCCACAGACAGAGGAGTCATTTCCCCCACTGCTGAGGTGAATCACAACAGCTGCTTCACAGCTGCTTAGGAATACATAGCAGAAAGCAGCAGACAGTCCCGTGTCCACTTTCGATGGACAGAACATAACGACCCAGATTTTCCCAGGACCTGAACCACACCCTGGCGGCAGATTTAGAAGCTGTATTGGCCGCTGGATTCTTTAGGGCCACAGTAACTTAACTATTTATTGTTGGAATTATCTAATGAAATTCGAGTGGCCGTGTACCCCGAATGTGCCTGGGCTAGTTTCCAAAAATGTGTCACAAATGACTCTTAGTCTTTTTTATTTCACATGTATATACTGCTTAAAGGCTACTTGTCTGACAACAGCCCTGGGAGGGAGGACGGACAATTATTAATCCCATTTTACAGATGAGAAAGCCATGGCTATGAAACCTTATACAACTTACTCACTGTCACACAAAACTAATGAGTCTTTGAATAAGGATTCAAATTCTTGCCTTCTGAATCTTAATCTAACATTCTATACAAGGACAAGTATGTGTGTACATGTATATTTAGAAATAGATACATATCTATATGTATGTACATATCTGTGTATATATAAATATATTGTATATTAAATACACATATATGTGTATCTGTATAAAGCAGATAGATATACAGCTGTATACAAAGGAAATGTATATTAAATACCAGTATATGTATGCGTGTATATGCACATATATACAGATATGCTGCATATCAAACACATGTATATGTATATATACAAATATATTGTATATTAAAATGTATATGTAGATATAAATGCATCTGCATATATAAAATATATTGTATATTAAATACACATATATGCATATAGATATACATATATACACAAATATATATTAAATATACATGTATGCATATATATACAGATATATTAAACACATGTATATGTATTATATATTTGCATATGTACAAATATATTGTATATTAAGTACATGTATATGTATATATATTCTGTATTTATACAAATACATAGTATATTAAATAGATATGCTTATGAATCTATACACATTTTTGATTTCTACGTAATGACAGTAGTTAGACTATGAAGTATTTTATGTAGTATTTTTAAGGATGACAAAGGAGATCAGTACGCACAACAACTGCCTAGTTATTACCGTCCCCGTTTTAAAGATGAAGGATGTAAAGCAGAAAGTAAGTAAGTGACTTGCCCAGGGTCATCTAGCTAGTAAGTATCCGAGGCTGAATTTTAACTCAGATAGTCCACGGCTCCAGCTTATATGTGCCACCCTAGCTTATATAAAAAATACTCATTATATAAATAATTTTGTATGGCCTTTTTAATGGCAAGAAACTAAGTTTTCTCTCTCCCCCCAATTACCTTTATTAATGAATTAAAACACAATCATTTAGTAAGTACCCATGTACCAGGCATCATGTTAGACTATGGAAACAAAAATGGAACAGACTGGCCTCAAGGAGCTTACAGTCCATTGAAGGGAAACAACATGGTGTATGTGTGTGTGTGTGTGAGAGAGAGAGAGAGAGAGAGAGAGAGAGAGAGAGAGAGAGAGAAAGACAGAGAGAGAAATAGCATGTAGTTACTTGGTGGGGGCTCCTACCCCTTGCAGGATCACAGAAGCTGTGGTAGCACCTAGGCCTTATGTAATGAATGAAATAATACCAATTTCTTCTTTCTAATGAAAGTCCTCAGACACCTCCTTTACATCAAAACCCCAGGATAAAAAAAAAATAAAAAAGCTGATTCAAGGTTTGGTCTCCAGCCTCCTCCAAAGCAGTAATAGTAATAGCCATTAGATAGCGTCACTATCCAATCAACCTGCCACTTTGGGGGTGGGAGAAAGGAGGCGGAAAATCAACCATAGAACTGTCAGGTTGGTCTTTTCATACAGACACAGCCAAAACGTAGGGTCATATTTTCACTCTGACAGTACTTCCTACCAGAAAACAGGATCCTATGAAAAATTGTTGACAAATAATGAAGAAACAGGCAGGCATGCCATTCCCCAAGTGGATGGTTAACAGTATGACTTCCCTGCATTCTTAAGTTTCTCACTTTTTATCGTCATTCTGGTGCAGTGGACAGAGCGTTGGGCTTGGATACAGGAAGACTCATCTTCCTGGCCATCAAACCTGGCCTCAGACACGTCCAAGCTGTGTGACCCTGGGCAAATCACTTACCACTGTTTGCCTCAATTTCCTCATCTGCAAAATGAACTGGAGAAGGAAATGAAAAACCACTCTGGTATCTTAGCCAAGAAACTCCCAAATGGAGTCACAAAGAGTCACACACAACTCAACAACAACAAAATCCTGGCGTGCTGCTCTCCTGTCTGCATCTCTCTATCCCAGTCCTCAAAAGCACTCCTTCATCTCTGTCCATGGAAATCCTTCTCTTCCTTCAGGCCTCAGCTCAGCTGTCACCTCCTCCATCAAGTTTTCCTCTGATTCCCCCCAGATAAAACTCTTCTTTCTGCCTTCAGATTGTCTTACCACACCTGGTCTTGACCTGGTCTTTTGCAACTATTAAATTCTATTTTGTATTAAGTGATTTTTGTTTGTTCCCCATTGCTATATTCACTGTTAAGTTCCTTGAAGGTAGAAATCACATTTCTCACTTCTCTATGCCAAGCGTCTAACGAATATAAATAGGCCAAGTATTAAGAGCTTCTATATAGAAAGAACCATTTGTAGTATGCACTTATAAATAGTAAGCATTTAATAAATATTTGTTGGATTGAATAATGTGAACTTTCTAATGCAGAGAGCACTAACTTGGCAGTCAAAGCAACTTGGTTCAATTCCATCTCTGCTACTTAATACTTCTTGTGACTGTAGCCTAGTCATTTCAGTTCTCGGGGTTTCTGGGACAGCAGAATATGGATGTAGTATCGGGCCTGGAGTCAAGAAGACCCGAGTTCATATGTAGCATCTTACTAGCTGGAGGACCCTGGACAAGTCACTTAACCTCTCTTTGCCTCAGTTGTCTGACCTGCAAAATGGATAAAATAATAGTACCTATCTCCTAGGGTTGTAGTGAGAATCAAATAATTATTGTAAAGTGTTAGCACAGTGCCTGGAACTTATACAATGAGTACTAAATGATAAATGTTAGCATTTATTATTATCTGTAAACCGAGGCAGAAATAAGTTGCTTTACGGCTTAAAATTTACGATCCAACGATCGCCTCATTAATCTTAGGTTCTGATTCCCTATCCCAGCTCAGTTCTATATTTCACAATCTGAAGATGATTCTATTTGGTAGATAACAAAGAAGGCAAAGGAAGAAATGAGAAGTTTTCTCAACTGTTATTTCTCTTTCATCTACTAGACTCTCCCCACTCTTGGCAAGCAGCAGCCCCAGCACTACCTTGTTATTGCTCCCACCACAGCTAAAAAAATGTCTTTTTAAGTTTTTTTGCAATGAATTCTTAGCATTCACCACAAGCCCAGCTCATTCTGTGCTTTATCATTCACACCACTCCTCTAGGAGGATCATGTCTCTCTTCCCTATCCTTTTTCAGATACGTCTTTTCTTTGATCTTGAGGACGTCTCCTACAAATTGGTCAGAAAACTCCTCATACAACCATATTAATCTCTTTAGACTCCTCTCCACCATCATGTTTAAGTTATTGGCTGGGGGTTCTGGGGGTGGGTATTAGTCCCATAGTGAGCTAAAAGAGACCAGAGATGGGATTTTTTCCTAAGGTGAAAGGGCGATAAGAAATTAGTTGTCCCGGTATTTTGGGCAAGATCCTATGCCCTGGTCATCACATATTTCTCAAAAGGAAGCAAGGTGAAGCCCTTGAGAAATCAAAGGCATTAGAATCTGGGGAATGGTTCTTCAGGGACTGGAGGGTGGGGGCTCCAGGACACCAGGGGTTAATTTCTAGGTCCAGGTTCTGTCCCCCTCCTACTGCCTACCTTTTCCCAAACTGTTTTTAACTTATTTTCTGCTTTTCATCCATGTCTTCAAAATGCTGTTACATAAAGCATCCTTTTCCCCCCGTGCTGATTTCCTCTGTCAAAGTTTAGGGCCAAGGACCCCACAAATCCTTTCAGCTCTTGGAAATCCACTCTCCCAAAAGCCAGGGGATATATCAGATGACATCCAAATTTCCCCTTCTTATTTATCATGAATTTCAAGATGAAATAGTTACTTTTTCCTCGAGTTTCCCATTACTTCAACCTTGGTAAACAATTCCTTCTTATGATTAAAATGAAGAAGAAAATAGTAGTCTCATTTGTTTCTTCCACCTTTTGAAGAATTAAATCATCATCAAAACAAGTTAAGATTTGTTTAATCGCTCTGGTTTTTGCAACGCTGGCAGAAGTCCAAACAGAGATTATAGAGTCTCCACTGCCACTAGATTATGCCTCAACACTAACCTGGTGAACTACTTCTAGAATTCATCTATTTCTTCCTTCTGTCTGGGCAATATGTAGTATACTCCCCAAAAACCCAATTTTCCTATTTTTGATTCATGATGGGAAAAAAAATAATGTCTCTCAGGCATTCAGAGTACAAAAGGTGTGTCTCTACCTTCCACTCAAAATCACTGAGCCAGCTGAGGAGTACTACTGCCACTGAAGTCAGAAAACGAGCTTATTTTATCCCCATGCTTTTCTTGGGGCTCTGGGGAAATGTTTTTTAGTCAACATTCTGTATAGTATGGCAAAGACAAAAAGAAAACCTGCTCCACTAAAAAGAAGTGAAAACCCTTTGTACTTAGTTTCTCTCTTTTTATATCCTGGGGGAAAATTCTCCTCTTTGAAATGGAAAATTAAGAGGACTTTTTTCAAATTCAATTGATTTTTTTTTTGGTGCATATGCAAGAGGGATATTTTCAGGAAATCCATTTCAGGTTTAGGTGAGAGAGAAATAAAAGTACTTTATCCATTTTAAATTTTAAAATGCCTATTTCTTTTTTAAATTTTAAAATTCCTATTAAGTTGTCTTTCATCCTAAAAAGAGATTGGCATATTCTGGATGGCAGAAAGTCTTTTACTTATCTCATTTTCTTACTATCTTTTGTCTTAAAGGCAAACAATCTCAACATGACAATTAAAAGCAATGAAGAAAAATAATACGGGAACTTATGACAATGTTATATTTTATGGGATCATAGATTTATATCTTAAGGGCCTAACAGGACATTTTGTTTAATCCCTTTGTTTTATAGATATTGAAACTGAGGCTCAACTGATTGCAACTTGTCACAGGTCACAAAGGCAATGAGTTTCAGAGCAAGGATTTGAATTCAAATTCCAAGCCATTTGCGCTATACCACTGATGTGTTTCGATGTGTCACAAAACAGGCATCTGAAAAGCCATCCAGTTAATGTTCTCCCAGGACATCAGGTCTGCTCAGACTCATCAGAGTATTCTGTATTCAATAATAAATTCACTAGGCCAGTAGAATCTTGATAAAATTCTGAAGTCAGTAGATAAAGATGATACCCAGAGTTCGGGCTTTACTAGTAATCATGGAAGAGATTCATAACACAACTTTACATATGGGACAAAGGATTAGAAACAGAGTTGGAAAGGGCCCTAGAGACCATCTAGTCTGACTCCATTTTATACATGCAGAAACTGAGGCTCATAAACGGGAAACGGCTTGTCCAGGGTCAGAGAGGATTTTTAACAAATCTATGATTTGTTCCCATGAACATGAATTAGTCCTCAGTTTGATGATGTCAAAGGTCCATACTTGCTACTCCTGGGAAGACTGAGGCTGATGGATCACTTGAGCTTGGGAGTTATGAGCTACAGTAGCAGGGCAAAAGCCAAATATTTGTACTAAAACCAGCACCAATGTGGCAAGCCTCTAGGTGCAGGAGACAGGTGGAGAAATGGAACCAGGTGGTCTAAGGAGGGGTGAACTGGCCCAGATTGCAAACAGAGCAGATTAAATCTTCTGTGCTAATCAATCAGTAGTGGTATGAGGCCAGTGAGTAGCTGTTATATGTCTAGCCTGAGCAAGATATCACAAGCAACAAGAATTATTTGCGTTTTTACATCTTAAGATAGGATTTCCTCACAACAATCCAGAGCGGTATGAGATTCAATGATTACCACCATTTAAAAGATGAGGCAAATTTAAGTGACTTACCCATAGTCACACAATCCTAGCTCTAACTCCAGGTCCAATGTACTTTCCATAACATCACCATTTACACATACACATAAATACATTTACAATATGGAAGAGTATTTTACATTAAGGCTCTCATTGTTCTATGAATTAGAATCTTCTTTACCACATACAAAATCCTGAAATATTAGGGGGGATATGCTCAGGAGGAATTATGAATTGTCTTGAATTAAAACAAATATATTCTTCCAAATCAGATAAAATATAAGATCATGGATCAAAGGCTTAAATCAGGAAGAGACCTCAAAGGTCATCTAATCCAATCCCCTTATTCTACAGATAAGGAAAATGAGTATCACAGAGGTCAAATGTTCAATGCTACATAGGTGACATCGAGGTGTTAGAGGTGAACTTTGCTCCAAAATCCTCTGGTTCCACTATTAAATGTATATTCTTCACTACATTATGGGACCTGCATTCACCAGTTAAGTGTATTCTATCTGAAAACAAATAAATGCCTTTATTTTGATGGAGGGTTGGGAAGTCTATCATTAACTAGGTCTTGAATCAATCACATTGAACACATTTTGAATAGTCACTATTCTGACCTGGTATTCATTCTATCATCTGCAGAAGAGCAGATAGTACTGAGAACCTCCTTTCTCAGAAGTGTGAACTATAGTATAGGGAGAGAAGAGCTGTCCTGAGCGTTGTTTTCTAGCTGGGGTAGTGGGACCTGGGACCTCCACGCCTAAGCCATGGTATCATAGATTCTCAGAGTTGGAAAGGACCTCAGGCCATCTGCTCTGATTGGTGCCTGAGTAGAAACTCTCTAAGACATGGAGGAAGAAGTGCGGTGTCACTGAAAAGGCCCTGGTTATAGAGTCACAGGAGCTGGAGTTGGTTTCTGACATTGACTAGCATAGGATCTAATGCACATGGGAAGAACTTAATAAATTCTCTTTACTTTGATCATCCACTTCAGTGTGAAGACCCTCAGCAACCAAGGATATTCCATCTTCTAAAGGATGTGCACTGTACCAAAGGGGTCATTTTTATTGTTAGGCCATTTTTCGTTACATGGAGTCAGGACCTGCCCTCGACAACTGCTCCGAGCTCCTCGATGAGAAGAGTGCCTGCTCCCTCTGTCTTCTGTGAACTGGCCTCAGTTTTTGCCCTTTGCCCCTTACCCTTCTCTAAACATACCAGGGAGAGATATGAGTGTTTAAGGTTACCTGTTCATATTTCTCCAGTTCTGTGTGGTAGATCTGTCGGATTTGTGAGAGTTTGGCTCTGTAGTCGGAATGCTCGACTGAGTTGTCTGAGCCAGCTCCCCCGGATGCCGCCGCCGCTGCTGCCGCCGCTGCAGATCCCCCACCTTTCTCTGGCCCTGCCACCCCCTCTGCCAACAGCATGTTGTCCAATCGCATCAACTGGGGATCCGTCGGCTCCTCTTCCTGAGCTCCTCGGATACTCAACACTATGAGAGAAGACAAACAAAAAGGGAAAAAAATTAACAGGGTGATGGTGGTGAGGTACAGTGGTGTGGAGAAAGCCTGTCAGACCTTGAGTCAGGAAGCTGGAGCCTGAGGAAGACATCACTCTCTATCAGCCTCAGTTTCCTGATCTGTAGCACATACCTCCCAGGCATATGAGAAAGGAGACAATGTGTGTGAAGCACTTCTCAAGACAGAAAGCCTCCAAGTAAATGTGGCTACTATTAATAGCTAGCTCTTATTAACACTAATTCAAGGTAAAGGTCAGTGTCATTATACATACACTAAATAAATTCCTAGACCAGCTGCAGAACAGCGTTTTAAAAATGGCCAAGGAACAGAGAAACATGGCTGAGTCCATGTGTGAATCTTCCCTCCCTGTCAATTCCACTAATATCTGAATGTCACCCATTGTTCCCTTCAAGAAACAGTACTTCCACCCAAATACAACTGTTTGCCTCAGTTTCCTCATCTGTAAAATGGGGATAACACTAGGCACCTACTTCTCAGGGTGGTGGGGATCAAATAAGATAATCACTGTAAAGTACTTAGCACAGTGCCCGGCAAATAATGACCAGTCCATAAGTGTTAGCTTTATTATGATTATGATTTATTTAAATTTTCAGCTGAATTTTAATTTCATCTATGAGCAAAAAGCAACATAGTCAATCCTTAGTAAATGCTTGCTTCCTTGCCTTGTTGCCTTGCCACAAGAGATCAAAAAAGGAGGGGCATCAGTCAGGGAGTGAGAGCAAGAAATAACAAAAGATAGCTGGGGGTGGGGGTCCCTTTTTACCCTAAAATATGAAAGGTCACAGAAAGCTTTCAATCCACTGGGAGAATCTTCCCTACAGAGAACCTTTGCTATGGCCAGATGACAAATTGTGAAGCATGGGAAGGTGCCATGGGGCACAATCTTCATTGATGGAGGGCACACCCATATCAAAGAGGTCACTTATTTCACATCAACTGAGCTGCTTTGTAATATTATAAAATATACATCAATGACTCTATAATGACCAAGATGGAGTCACTTCGATGATATATAAGGACCTAACTGGCATGGAGAAATCTCAGCACAGTATATAGTCTGCCCCATGTATGGATGGTAGAGGCAAAATCTCCTCATGTAAGCCACTTTTGGCAATACCACAGTTCAGATAAAATCCAGAGCTCTGGGGTGGAAGGGGAACTAGGAAGTGGGAGAAGATCCATGACCTTATACCCCATGGCTCTAATAAGTCTTCCCATGTTCCTCCAAATTCTTCATATTTATGGTTTCTCGTGGCACAACAAAATTCCATCATATTCGTATATCGCAATTTGTTTAGGCATTCCCTGAGTTTAAAAAAATCTTTTTTCTAGTTTCTTTTACTTCTATAAAAGTACTCCTTGAATACAGCAGTATCTACATCTTCCCCTTTATTTTATATGCAACTTGCATACAATATGCCTTAAATCATAACTTTTGTGTAACAGCCAAGACCTTATTAAAGAGGTGCATAGGAGCAAATTTAAGTATGAAAAAAATGAGGGTTATTCATTTATGTACTTGTTTGGATAGGAGAGAGAGACAGAGACAGAGAGAGTAATAAGCCAGCTTTTAAGTTTCTAAGAGGTGGTGGTTAGAATCCAATTACCCAATGTATTCTGAGGTAATGAGGTGGAGATTAGAGGATAGGGTGGCTGCTATTTCCAGGTCATGTTGGAAAAACCATAGAAGTAGCTGGAGATGGAATACATCTTTTGAGCCCTGATAGTTTCTTCCAAATTCTACATGTCTCTGAAGCTTACAAAGGTCATCTCCACAAAGCTGTCCTGGGGAAAGCAGATGTGAACCCTATGGGAAGAGAAACTGACCTTTTCGGGGTATTATATCATTTTATAGGACCGGACTACAACTTCCTGCTTATAATGCAAAGGTCTTGGAGAAGACCGTGGGAAATCTTTCTCTTTCTCTTATTTTAAAGGAAAAGAGAGCAGTAGTGACCTTATCCACCTGGAAGGAAAGGGAAGGGAAGGAAGTAAGACACAGATAGCAATCTTCGACTGACAAAGAATCATGAAAATGAGGAACACACACAATTCTACCTATGCACATCAGGCTTAAAAAGGTGCACAAGAGACCTCTCCCCTACACACACACACACACACACACACACACACACACACACACACACACACACACACACACACACCTCATAGATACTTCAGTTCTAGCTCCCTCCCAACTTTTTCATCTGGACATACATTCAACAGCAATGGAAAGGATGACTTTATTTCTGGGGGGAAAAACGAGTCCTTAGGGTTTGTTTTCTATTTTTGTGTTGAAAAAATAAAAAGAAACCCACAAAAAATCCAGATAACTTTTTTGCGTATGAGTTAAAGAAGAAGAGGAGTAAAGGACACCAGAAAATGTAAGGCCCGAACAGAGGGTCATAGGACCTTAAATCTACCACTTGGAAGGGTCTCTGGGGTCATCTACACCAACCACCTCATTTTATCTATGAGGAAACTGAGAGCCAGAAAGGTCATGTGTTTTTGCCCAAGATCACATAGAAAGTATGTGTGACCAAAAAAAAGGTAGCTGGCAGACTCAGGCTTCCCATTCAATTCCTGTGACTCTAAATGTGGAACTCTGTTATACCGTTTGCTCCAGTCAAAATGAGAAGTGGTCAGTCCTCATGTTCCACTGGTTTCCACACAATGTCCAAAGGATGTAAGAGAGGGCTTCTTGTCTTTCCTGTTGGGTGGAACCCCTTATGTGGAATTTTATGGAAAGACTATATTAACAGTCACAAAGGATAGGGCTGCCATGAATGGTTTACAGTCTGCATTGTTTCAGAGACTAAGAAAACAGATTAAACAATGTATTAATTGGTCTAAGACTGAAAATGGTACTTTTGAACAATATTTGGCATTTATGTTCGATTTCGCTACATTTATTCATTGAAATTTATAAAGTCCTATGGAGAAATAATGTTTAATAAATATTTTATTTAAAAAACTGAATATCATTCACCATTTGCTTTAGAACTAAGGGGGGGAAAATGTTGAATCCAGCCCAAACACTTGGAATCAGAGCCCAGAAATCCCTTGTCACTCTATGCTAATGATGTGTTCAAAGAGGGGGACTTTGTTTACATGGCTTATGGGTATTTCTTTTTACTTAGTAAATGTTAATTGCTTTAACAATGAAAAATCTCTGCTGAACAGCAAATAGCATTAATAAGGTTTCCAAAATCATATCAAGTATTCCCTTAAATTCAGGTGTGAGTGGCACAAAATAAACACAGAAATAAGGATGTAATGATGCCCAGGGTTAGCCTTCACAGCAACATGTTATATTTCCACAAAATTCTCTGGGCTGCCATAGCTTTTAAAGGTCTACTCTGTACTGACTCAATTTCATTGTTCAGGATTGAAACTATATATTTGTTTGGGAAAAGCAAACCTGTGAGAGTCGGACAAAATATCAAATAGCTTTGAAGTCATCATGTTAGGTATCATACAAGTGAACTCCCTAGAAAAGAAACTTGGGCTCACTGGGTTATATTTCTTTTGTAATTTGACCAATAAGAACTTGGCATGCTAGGATCTTAGTATACTATAACATAACTTGTCTGCATTGTACTTGAAATCCAAAATGAAAAGATTACAAAATACAGAGATTGAAACGGGACACAAGGAAAGGAAAAGAACAGAAAGAGAGTAAAACAGATGAACCCAAATAGCTCCTGTATCTACCAAATAAAACAAATCCTCACGAAAAGGAAAGCAAGGAATGAATACAGAAATACCAGATTTTTAAAGGTTAAGGACAATCTAACCAAGAGGAGGGTTTTTTTTAATTTTTAGAAAGATTCACTTGGTTCTGATGTGTCTAGAGTAGAGGTTGGTGTCTGCATAAATGGTATTATAGGCAGGCAAGCACCTAGAGAATGAAACAAAATATACCAAGAGAAAAGTGGGTACTGGGCTTCCTTGAAGCTTGAATCAGTTCAGCCAGTCAGTTAAAAAAAATCCTCCCCACATTAAATAAATAAATGAAAAGGGTGATGTGTCTAAGCAGATCTGATATCTCCCATTTATTACTGGAAGCTTGCACTGTGGCGAGGAGGAGACAAAATGATTATTTAAAAGCTCCTTTTTATCTCTACCGCACCATGCAAGACTCAAATGAACCTTTTGCCAGGACACCAGAGATGTTAACATTCATCCTCCAAGATCCAATTTCAACCAGTGGAGCAGTTACCTAATCCAGAAACCATCACATATGATCAGGACCCCGAGCCCCTGATGAGCCCCGCAGGCATCTCCCCCCATGGCCTCCCCCCTGCCTGTATCCCCTAGTGCAACATCTTGGCCTGAAACGAGGTTGTTAAAGGAACAAGTTGTCTGTTTGTGCAGTACCTATGTATGGGCTTCCTGCTGCACAGTCCCCTACATTTCCAGTCTTCTTTTATTCAACTCCAACAAATTCAGTGTTGGTATAGAACAACCCACGAAAGCATTTACTCAGATGAGCGGTGGTCCTGGAGAAGCCCTCTGTTCCTTAAGACCATCCTGGGGTACAATAGCATCCCCTCATAGGAGAGCCTTTGTCAAGACAAGTGTTCAATTTAACCCAAAATTGTTGCTGGCCCTTTTGAAAGCAGCTGTTTATTGCAACAGCCTGGATCCCAATGCCAGCTCTGGATTTAATTCTTCTGTAGGACTTGTAAGACAAAGGGAATGTCATGGCAATGACAGCCAGGTCTTGCAACTGAAGAGCTGCTGCTTTTTTCACAGAAGGAGAAAAACAAACCTGACCCAAAGGCACATTCAGACTTCCAGTGAGAGGGTTTGGTGTGGGTTTTGTCCTTGCCTGCTCTAAAGAAACTGAAACATGTCCAGCTGATCTCCACTAGAGGGAACTCTTTCTTCACAAAGGACCACCTGTGCTAAGGGTGTCAGAGATAGAGAGAGAGAGAGAGAGAGAGAGAGAGAGAGAGAGAGAGTGTGTGTGTGTGTTGTGGGGGGGGACCTCAGGAAGACTCCTTATATGCACTGTTTTAAATGCCTGTTCCTCACCCCTGAACTTCCACAGGTAAGACAAGTCTTCAGAGAAGTGTAGCTTTTCTTCCTAATGAGATCACCAATATGGCAAAGTGGGGTAGGTTATGCCCCCCACCCTCCCATCCCTAATGCTGCATTTCTGAGTACCCTGGGAACATTATCGATGCATGCACTAATGTTCTCTGGATCTCTTTGATGTTTAAGAAAGAAAAGCTTGGGATGTTGTTAAGCATGATGGGATCTAAACGATGGAATGTTCTCTATCCTAACTCTGCCTTCCTATGCTTCCAGATGCAGGCAAGGTATCTTAGGGGACGAAATGACTAATGATACGATACACTGAGACCTGGAAAGTCTGTCTCTATCTTTCTTTTCCTTCCTTCTCCTCCCATTCCCTTTTCTTCCAATCTTCCCCAAATCCCTTCCCCAGATAAAGCTTGGCATATGCAGAAATTACTGAATGCGAGGAACCCACTCGTTTCCCAGGAATGTGTGTAAGCAGGTATCTTTTTCAGGAGGGGAAGTACTAGCTTATGACTCCATCTTGCCAAACTTACCAGCATCTCCCTCTCTCTGCACCTCACGTCCAGCATTTCACCAGACACTGATCAAATTCCTGGTGATCAGAAAAAGCACTATTGGAATTAGAAAGCAGATGCTCTCCCAGTCCTTCAGGTATGAAACCTCAATCGTCTTTGACTTCTTGCTTTCTTTTGCCCTGACATTCAATCGGCTGTCAAATTCGGTGAATTTTCCCTTTACAGAGTTTCTACCATATGTATGTCCCTTCTTTCCCATTCCCAGAGCTACAACTTTATTTCAGGTTCCTCACTACCTTTTGTCTTGACAATATAAAATTTCTAACTGGTTTCTTTCCCCTCTAGTCTCTCCTCTCATCTTTCCTGAACAGTGTCACTGGATCTGTCTTCCTAAAAGACCATTTTGATCCCCTTTTTCCACCACTCAAAATCCTTCAACAGCCACATATTGCCTTGTAGGATAAAATTCTAAATTCTTTAGCTTAGCATCCAAGGTCTCCTACTATCTATCTGGTTCCAACCTATCTTTCCACTCTACCACTACTTTCCTAGTTATATCATGATGTACTTTTCTTTGAATGTGCCTTGAACCCTCCTACATCCTTCTTTATGAAATGTTCCTTGATTACTCCATGAGGATCTCCATGGACCCTCGTGAGAAGAGACATCTCCATCTTCTGTAGCCCTATAGCATTTATCATTGATGCCACTCATATGGTAAATGGTCTTGTACTTAAACCCTTTTATACAAATCAAGCCTCTGATATATACTGTCTATGGGACTCCAGGCAAGTCACTAAGTCACTTAACAATTCTCAGTTTTCCAGGCAATTCTTAAAGATTGTAAATTATTAAGAAAGTAATATGGGAGAGAAAAGTTTCCTCAGCTCTGAGTTCCCCATATCAACGAAATCATGGGACCAACTGCTATCCTCCTACTACATACAAAGCAGTGTCCTAGGTGCTGGAGCAAGAAAGAAAAACTAAAAAACAGGCCTTTTCCTGAGGGACTGTATGCTTTTGGGAGATACAACATGTAAACAGCTAGGTATATGCATGATAATGGGAGGAGGTGGTTGAATCCATGAATTCAGAAGTGAGAAGAGAAAAAGTCCTGGGATGAGGCCCCCCCATGAGATTTGTCTGAAACTAAATGGAAAGTACCTGGAATTCCTTCTCACAAAGATGAGTGCTTTGACTTCCCCAGCCCTTGTCTCACAGGTTTTCTTTTGTGGCTTGTATTTTTACCTCTATTCCCAAATAAGAAATTTTTCTACTCTGGAGCCGACATGATTTGAATCTTTAGAACTAAAGGGCTCGGGTCAATGGCAAGATCTAACACTTCACATGCCCTACACCATAGTTTCATAGCCATTTATAGTCAAAGTAACCCAGCCAGGTGTTTTCAGTAAACATTTTATTCTCTGCCCTTCTCTTTCTCAATGGTGAGAAATATTTACCCCCTTTCAACCATCTCTTTTCCATTTCTGTCAAATCAGATAGATCAAAGTCTATCTTCCCTATGTGTTTGCGAACTTTAGTCAACCAAGAGCAAAGTTTTGAAATTCCACACTGATATTTGTATGTGAATAACCTAAGGGATATGCTGTTACTATTTCTTTTTAAATAGGTCTCATTCTGATTTTTCTGATCTGGTCATGATGCTGTCTAGATATATTGACCCACTTACATTTCCCACTTTTCCTCCTCAACTGTCTCAAGGGATGCATGGGCGTGGATCCCATTCACACGTTTCCCCGCTTGGCACGCTGTGTGTCCCTTGGCCAGCTGGCACAGAGAATGCTAATGCGCTAGGCGACTGGCTGATTCCTCTCTGGATAAATGCCCATGTGCTAGGCGGAACAGGGGACTCTGGTCCTCACTAGTTCAGGCCTGTATTTTCTTGCTCATTCACCTCAAAATGTCTGGGTTGGGCCCCTCTAGGTTGGCTGCTTCCTCTCACATATATTCAGGGAATAAAAGGGGAAGTCCCACGACTTTCTTGATTACCCTGTGTTAGGCTTCCTTCTGCTTTATCCAAATCAAGACATGAAGCTATCACAGAGGACTGATCATTTCTTCATGAGACTATGGCTCCATCAATCAACAAGGACTTACTAAGTGTCCATGTCAAATGTGGCTTTCTATTAGGATACAGATCTCAGCTCCCTGCTTCAAAAGAAAGTCACTGTAGAAATGGGTTTGCTTAGGGAAGGATCTATGGTGAACGTGAATGTTAGACCTTGGAAATCACATCTGTGTTTTCCAAATGACATGCTGAAAGTTTTGGATTTAAAAATAATTTATCTGAACAGTGGTATGCAGGAAGAACCACAGTGAAGGTAGGGAGAGGAGGAAATTATATTCTTGAATATTCAAGATTTTGCTGGTTAGAACTAGTTTTAAGAGGCTTGTGCACTAACTCCCAGAATAATGAAAGAGAGAACCTATACATATATCATCAACAGATTCTATTTTGGTAATGTCCCCAGAAATAAATCACAAAGTTTCTCCTCTCTCCCCTCCCCTTCTCTCTTCCTGTCTCCTCATAGCCCCTTGCTGTTACTATTTCCCTCTTGTCCTTAATCATATAGGAGAATGCTGTCTCTAAAATCTGCAATCTCTCTCATTCAGACCATGTACACACTTTGTAGCAACCCCCACTCCGGTCCTGCTGAGCTGGGAAGATTCACAGTTCTCCCTGCCCATCAGTGATTGCACATAAGGGCCAGAGTCCTTCTGGAAATCTGAAAAGCCCTTCTGGGAACTACTTAACTCTGCTGAAATCTCACCTCATGTCAGACAAGCCAGCCTGGGAGTGATTTTTAATGATTGCTTTCAAATCTCTATAAAAAGAGAAGGAGTCAAAAGTAGGAAAGGGCCTCTCTTTATGTTCAAGGGTGATACGGAGGCAAAGGTGATTCTGAGGCATCAGAATCCACAGCTACCTGGGGAGACCCTGGGGATTTTCTCCGCCTGTTTCAGACATCCCTTTGGGCTTTCCCTGCGGTCAATATAAGGTCTATTCTGGGCATAGCCCTTTGTTAATGGCTGGAAAGACTGCAACAAAAGACAAAAACACTGGGATTTTGATTGAGTTTATATAATGGGCCTCCATGTACTGTAGCCAACACTGTTCTTACTGCCTGTATGCCATTTCTATTGTTAGCATGGTAGTGATTGTCTTACTTCTAATTTCTCATGGTTATTGGTGTTTTCTGTGGTTTTATTCCTAACCTATAATCACTGTGGTTGTTTTTTTGTTTGTTTGTTGTTGTTGTTTGCTTCTGGCTTGATTGCCAATACTTTTATGGCTACAAACACTGTATTACCTGCTTTTAACAAAGAGTCCCTACTTTCACAGTGGGGGCAGCTAGGTGGCACAGTGTATAGAGTGCAGGGCCTAGAGCCACAAAGACTGGACACAAATCTGGCCTCAGAAAACTCCTAGAGGTATGACCCTAGACAAATCACTTAACCCTGTTTGCCTCAGTTTCCTCATTTGTGAAATGAGCTGGAGAAGGAAATGACAAAACACTCCAGTGTCTTTGCTAAGAAAACCCCCAAAGGGGGCCATGACCAAAAAACAATTAAACAGCACATTAACGGTACAGTTAACGTGTTACAATGGAAAGAGAGACAACCTTAAAGCCAGGAAGACTTCAGTTCAAGTCATTTAATGTTCCAATGTTCTAAGCAACTCTCTAAGATCACAGGAGGCAGAGAATATGCCAACATATGCTGGTAGAGGATGTCTCCTCACCCAGGTGTCTTAAACTTTTCTACATCATATTCCCCCATGGAGATTCTCTTTTCCTAAGAATAGTGATTTTAAGAGCATTAAATAAATCCACAGGAATACAAAAGAAACCAATTTTACAGAGTATTACAAAAGTCTCAGTGCACTCATACACTCTGGCAACTTAAAAGTCCACTGAGATTTTTGGAACAACCTGTGTGGAATTACAGTTTTCGTTTTGATTTTTGAAATTCACAGATCCTAGGTCAGCAACCCCTGCCTGAAACTAATGAATCCACAGATTCAGTTCCTCTCCCTTGCCCCATACTCACAAACACAAAAACACCAGACTGGATTTCCTCTTATTTTCAAAAAAAATTTATCCTGAAACTGGGCATCTTTCTGGGATGCTGGAATCCAGTTCATCAACTATTCATTCTCTTAAAACGTGAATGCTCCCTTCTCCCTTCCTCTGGCCATATCCAATCAACAGCAAAATTCCCACTATTTCCACTCTTTCAATGTCTTCAAAAGCTTACCTGGAGCCTTCTCCCCCCATTCACTCCACTCAGGCAGCCACCACTCTAGCTCAAGCTCCGGACTGGGGCTTAATGTAGCCCCCTGACTGATTTCTCTGCTTCCAATCTCTGTCCTCTCCATTCTATCCTTTACAAATTTCCCCAAATAACCCTCTTCATGTGCACATCCAGCCACCACCACTCACTTATTCAAAACCTTTCAGTAGCCTCATCTCATCTCAGGTACAATTTAGCACTGAAGCCCCCTCCCCTAGAATATAACTCTAATCCCCCCTTTCCAGTTGTTGGATTATAGGTTCACAGAGGTAGTAAAAGGTAAGACAGGACCTCAAAGGCCATAGACAGGACTTCACAGGTCACAGGGTCCAGCTGCCATATTTTATAGAGTAAAAAAGGGAGGAGATAGGAGAGACAGAAACAGAGGGAGATAGGAGAGACAGAAACAAAGACAGACAGAGAGACAGAGAGGGAGAGAAGGGGAGACAGGGAGAGATGGAGAGAGGGAGAGAGAGAGAGAGGCAGAGAGAGAGGCGGGGAGGGAGGGAGGGAGAGAGAGAGAGAGAGAGAGAGAGAGAGAGAGAGAGAGAGAGAGAGAGAGAGAGAGAGAGAGAGAGAGAGAGAAGGAGAGAGTTTTGAGATGTTTTCCTGGAAGTACAAAGAAAGGTTGATGAACCTGGAAGGAAAGATCCTGATGAATGGAATAAATAAGTTGAGTCAAGGCAAATTAATGAATGAGAATGTGTACCTTTAACCTCCCCACCTGAGTATCATTTGTATCCTGTTATTTCCTCTAATTGCAACATGAAGACAGTTTTACACCCTATCTATTGCTGTTGGAGCCAGTATTGTAGAGGAGGGCAGGGAAGAGAGACTGAAATTACTGAAAGAAGTACAGGGAAAAGGCTGACTTCCTAAGGGAAGGAGGTAGCACCCCTCTTTGGCACTGGGGGTTGGGGAAAGAGCATAAAGGCAGGAAGTTACCAGTGGCAGGACACTGCTGAGCCACCTGTCTGGAATTTACATGGTTCCACTTCAATCCATATAGAACACTTAATTATCTTGCCTCAGACACCTTTAAAATGTACACCAGCTCTGCCACAGAACAACTTGAAAAACCAATGCAAGACATATGCCCCAGTGGGCAGGGACTCAGTGTCCTCTTTGCGTCTAAAAAACAGTGAGAAAGAAGGAAGAAGCTTGCTTTTCAAAACCTTCAGAGTAGCCATCCAATAGCATCAAGCCTATTATGGAAAAGCACCACCAGTCCAGAGAAATCACAGACTAACAATTAGGGAGAATCATCCCGATGTCTAGTCTGGGAAAGATGTACAGGATGATAAAAAAAAAAAAACCTTCAGCAGAAAGGCCAATACAACTAAGTTATGGAAAATATCAGCTCCACATTGAGAGACACATCTCTAATAGAACTCTGAATAGGCAGAAATAGCTTCACAAATGGAACAAGGCAAGGTTTTCGGCTTAATATAAGGGGGAAAAAAGATGTGAAAACTTGCCTTGCAGACCAATATGGCAAGCACTTGACAGTGGCCTCCCCACACCCTCAACTCTTGTCCCCTCTGTCAAGAAATGAAGCCTAAAAGGTTACTCTAATCAACTTGATTGTCCCCCACTTCTCTACCCCCTGCACCCCCAACACAACCCCAAATGAGTCCAAGTGGCTAGAATCTTGAACAAATAAACACCTGGCACTCAAGGAGCTTTAACTTTTCATGATCTTCAGTGCAAGCATTCAAATTCTATCCTGAACAGAGCTTCTCAACTGCCGATTTGAGTTTCCAGGGGGACATTTTAAAGGAGAAGTAGATTTCAAGTAAATGATTGCAACTTATCGAAAATAATGTGCTACTTAGCGTCTGTGGCAAACATCCTGGCAAGAAGCAAAGGGGAGCAGCACTCGAGCAGATGGGAGCGATTAGGCTCTGATTTTCAGATGGGCTTTTTTTTTTTTTTGGTCGTTGTTGCCTCCACTGTGCTTAAGACATACTGGTGAAAGCCTGCCGGAGGAGAGGGGGGCTCTCTCAGCCGCAGCCTCTTTCTTGCACAGGGCATTGGACTTCTTCAAAAGTTCTCTGAAGATAAGGGTCTTGGGATTCCTAGAAATGTACACAGATAGCCACCATCACCATTCACAGAAACCATCTATGTAATGCCATGAAGTGGCAAATTAGAACAAGACTTGGTGGATGAAGGCATGGTCTCATTGTCTGAGAGAGAGAGAGGGAGAGAGAGACAGAGAGAGAGAGACAGAGAGAGACAGAGACAGAGAGACAGAGAGAGAGAAAGGGGAGAAAAAAGAAAGAGAAAGAGGGAGAAAGGAAAGAGAGAAAGAAAAAAGAAAGAGGGAGAAAGAGAAGGATAAAGGAGAGAGACGGAAAGAGAAATGAGAGAGAAAAAAGAGGGAGAAAGAGAGAGAGGGAGGGAGAAAGGAGAGAGATAGAGAAAGAAAAAAGAAAGAGGGAGGAAGGAGAGAGAGAGAGAGAGAGAGAGAGGGGGAGAGAGAGAGAGAGAGAGAGAGAGAGAGAGAGAGAGAGAGAGAGAGAGAGGATCTGTGCTCCCCTGATGTTAGACCTCACACTGTATTCTTTAAACAGGTTAATCTAAAGAGATAATTTCTCCTCTACTCTATGAACTAATATCTCTCCATAATTTCTGTCCTGACACTTTCAATGGCCCAGAAATGATCCTATTTTCAAGTGGCTAATGCCAGGCTCTCTTTCAAAGCTTTGCACTTTTCCCAAGTCAGAAAGTCATACTAACTTTTGTATAACTTTTCCCAAGTCATACTAACACATAGTATGGCTGGGATGGTGGGTGACCTGCATCACTGCTGGTCAAAACAAGCGTAGCTTTAAGCCTAACACTCAGTACATCCCCATCCCTCTTATTTCTTGTGTCTTTCCTCTGCTGATTATTTCCTATTTATCTTGCATATAGCTTGTTTGTTCATTTGTGTTTGCTTGTTGTCTCTCTTGTTAGACTGTAAGGTCCTCAAGGACTATCTTTTGCCTTTCTTGGTGACCCTAGAGCTTAGCACAGTGCCTGACAAATGGTAGATATCTGTTAAGTGCTTATTGAGTGAATGGCTTAGTGGATCCCTCCTTGAAGCAGGGTAGAGGGTGGAATGATGAATGAAAGGCATGGTCAAAAATCTGGTGGAAAGGACTCATCGATCTCCAGTAACCTAAGGAATTCTTGACATTCTGTGGCCAGAGAATTTGGGTGGTGCAGTGGAAGAGTCAATGGATGTAGGTTTAAGTTTGAATTCTGCCTAGCTGTCAGGCAGGCAGGAATCCCCAGAAACTGTATGACTTTGGACAAGACCTTCTTTTGCTGGGCTGTTAAACAATGAGGTTGGCTATATATTCTTTGAGGTCCTTAACTTTCCATATTCTGTGAATAATCTAATGCATGAATTGATTTTAAACAAAAAGACCGAATGCAGGAGATACAGATAAACTGTCCAATAAGCCCCAAATCATTCATTTTGGGCATTTCATAGATCCAAACCTCTCATTATGTCAAGAAATAGTGATAATGAATAAAAATAAAATTAACATACACCCCAGATTTAGTTTTCAAATAATTATTTTGTGTGTTGGACATAATTGGCTAATATTGTCATCATCTCTGGCCACTGGGGAAAACTGTGTCAAAGATTGAGTAAACCGCCATGGCAGAGAGAAGAAAAAGAAGTTAAAAGAAGTTAAGTGCCCTGTCTGGAATTCTAGTGTCCTTTCCATGAGATCGTGCTGAGTCTTGGTGACAGATATAACAATGCTAAAAGCCCAATTTACTTTTCCCTGTTGATGCTGCCCATGTGCCATCTGCACTCGGCCTGCCTTTATTTGCAACAGACTGGTCATTTTCACTTATGTTTAGTGGCAGTTTTACAGATCAGGTTTTTGGGGTTTTTTTTTTTTTTTCAATTTCTTGGCCTATGTAAAAAGTGTTACCAGCCTGAAAAACCCCCACTAATACCACGATTTTTGACAAGTGTTCATTTTCAACAGCCTATAGAAGTACTTAGACCATTACACTAGACAGTTAATTAAAATTTTTACTTGCTCCGATGTAATATCTCACCCACTTTTTTTTTCTGAAAGAGACTAAAGCTCAGGCTCTAGTAGCTAGGGGCAATATTGAATATACTTGCTGCTATTTTGATTAATCTAATTTTTTTTGCTCCCCTGTAAAAGCCAAAGCTTATAAAACTACCAGCTCTCAAACAAACAGAATACCCAGACTATCTGAAGTAAAACATAGCCCATCTTAATTTAATACCATCCTCTAACAAATTTACTTCTACAATATAAGAAAATGGCATGAAATTTGTGTAAGGCTCTTCTTTTGGTGAAGGGAAACCCTGAGAATACTTTTAGTTAGAAGATATTGATAGTGAAACTAAAATTACTTTGCTTTTGCTTTAACTGGCACTCTATTCACTGTACCACCTAACTGCCCCTGGCTTCCTTACTAGGGATGTATAAGGTCTGTAAGACCAAGGACCATATCATCCATTCATCTTTGTGTTTTGCTTAATGCTCATCCCAACGTGCTATTACACACGCTATGCTTGGTATCTGTTGAACCGAATTCATCTGAATGCTGCAAGACAGGAAAATCAAGACCAAGGTAGAATCCAAGGTTTATGGAGGAGTTATCACAACTTAAATAACACTTTCAAATTCCATTGCCTGGATTGTCAATTTCCATCACCCTGAACTGTACTCACTTCCTTATTTCTTCTTACAATGCTTGGCCTTACACAAGGATAGGGAAGAGCCATATTTGGATATTCTTAGATGGGAAAGGAAGTTTTTAAATTGCGGGTTCTTCCTTCTATTGGCACACTTAGGTAACATTGCTGAGTGTTTCCAAGGAAAGAGACACTTGGGGAATAATCCTATGCTCAGAAACTATCACAAGTAGGTGGCCACTTTATGGGACAAACTCACTAATGTCTAAGCCTCTAAAATCCAATGTGGACTTTATTTAGACAGTTTATTTCCTTTCTCTAGGAAATCACCCTTCATTAATTCACCCCACCTTCACCCCCCTATTTTTTTTTCTTCTTGACATTTGCCAAAGGCTTTTCCAATCAGTTATTAGTTATAACAGGACCATGGATCTTCTGAATGTTAATGAAAACCACCGGGCACGTTGTTTGTGATAATGAAGAGAAACATCATTACAGGAGGGAGATGAGTTTGATGGGGAAGAGAATGTTCCATGTTCTTGTTTTAAAAAAGCACAAGCAGAATAAATGCCTCAAAGCCCAAAATGGGAGTAACAAGTGAGAGAACAGCAGTCGGTGGGTCTAAAGGGACAGGGAGATAAAAGATAAGTATCATCATGGATTGAATGAAAATTGGAATCTTCTTATTCTTTTGGTTCCACAGTTCTTCCCGTCCCTAAATTATTCCAAGCACAGTCTTGAGGTTGTTGGGGCCCTGAGATCCCCCAAACATGACTATAATCCTTTGATATCCATGCTTACTTTCCATCATAGGATAGTCAAAGAATTTAATTCATTGCTCAGTTTTTTAAAAAGTTCTACATTTGCTGCTTTCTTGCTCACCTCTCCTTCCCTTAACCCTTTCAGGGCCTCAGACCCTCCCCAAAGGGATATAATGGTAAAGGAATTTGAAGATCTTCCTTGCCCCTTAATAGGCCTAGGGAATTTGAAAATCTTCCCTGCCCCTTAATGGGCCTCAAGTGGTAACAGGAGGGGCTTGATTGGGGGGAGACTTGTTTATCAGGAATGTTCACACTTTGGGTTATTTTTTTAATTAGGCAGTGGGTCAAAATGGTTGTGATGTCCTCTGACCCTGAAGAAGGGTATATGTACTCTGAAGTTAGGTTTTGCTTTGGGGCTCACTTATGGGAAGAGTTGTGTGTGATTTGGCCACATGAGATTTGGCCTTTGAGCCCCCCCCCCATTCCTACCCCCCCCCCCACCCCCAGCTTTGAAAACCCAGATGTTGATGGTTCTCTCTCTGATAACTATGTATGTATGTAATGGTCAGACAGCTAGAAGCCCCGTCTGTTGGTGTATTGAATTGTTTTATTTTCTCTGTCTGTATTTTTGTCTGCTTGTAATTTCTGCTTGTATTTTCTGAAGTTCAGGGTGCTGACTTTTTCCCCTGAACTAAGTGAATGATGTGTGTGTGTGTGTGTGTGTGTGTTCAATTAAATATTTGCTACCCCTTTAAAGTTGCTTTCCTTTAGTAAATCAGATCAAAGAAGCTGGGCTAGCAGCCATCCTGGCATCCTGGGTATGCTAGGGTGCTTGCTGTAACAAGGGGGGGAGAGGTATGTTTTACTGTAAACAACAGTTCTTTAGACATTTATCCTATAAGCCTAAGAGCCAAGTATGGCCAGATTTTATTTCCATCCTTTAAGGGGCAGAATATTTGTAAAGGCATCCACATAAACAATGCATTAACTAGATTAAAAAATGGTAACACTAAGTTTCACACATGACAATTAAACATTGGCATTCACAGACATGTATCATGACAAGTGTAGATCTTCTTAAAAGAGACACTCACCAGTATCATGGTAAAGGATAAGTTTACCTTTACATCATTTAAAAATGCCTTGCCACTAATTTTGGATGAGTCCCTTTCTAATAATTTTTCAAAGCTATAGTCTACTTCTTTGCCCCCATTCTTGTGGTTCCTTTGGCAAGTTCTTCAAGAATTACCACCCAGGTCCAGGTGAGGGAGAATTATCCAGATATTGTGATTCAATCTTTCTTTCAGTGGTTTTGTTGGCCCGAGGAAACTAGAGCTTTCTCAGGATAATAAAGATAAAAGGGAGGTGAAAAGAAGGGTGAAAAAGGAAAATGAGTGTCTAGAATACACAAAAATAAAGGGAAAGGAGGAGAGGAAAACAGAGGGGAAAAGAGTGCTAGGCTAACCCCTCAAGATCCCTATGGATGAAAAGTCTTACAAATTTGATGTGTTTAGGATCAACTATTTCAGGAGTAAAAACATGAGCAGGCACAGCTATCTTTATTGACCTTGAGTTTTCTCTTTTTAGGGAGGGATACTGCCTGACATACAGAAGTTTTGGGAACCCGAAACATGCCACCAGTCTGAAATATCACAATGAAACATATGCAGGCTGTCTCTCACTCTCCCAACCCATCAAGGGCCTGTACATACTGAAACATGAACAGGTTCAAATACGTGTTCAGACACTAAGGCTGTCAAAACCGGGTGTTCCAACACAGGGCTACAAGTATCTAAGCATTCATTTAATCCTCAAGGTTTAAACAGCTAAGCACTAAGCCTATTGAACTGTAAACCCCATGAAGGCAGAGATTATCTTTTTAAAAAAATCTTTACATCCCTAGCACCTTCCATTCAGTATCTTGCACTTAGTAGGTGATTAATAAATGTCTGAGTTGAATTTAGTAAGTTCTACTCTCCACTTAGGAACAAGCCAAACTCTCCATCACCAACCAAAGATCTGTCCCTGAGAAATTGGTGGAAATCCCTCATGGGCAGGAGGTGGAAATCATGTCATCTGACATTCCCAGGCAATAGTAATAAATGTACTTCCTTCCTCAATGAGAAATAAAGGTTTCCCGACTCCAACAAAGCCACAAACTACAAACCTGACCAGAGATCAGCTGGGTGGGAGAGGCAATGGTGGTTTCAAGGCCTTTGTGGCTTTGAAATGAGACATCTCTGAAAATGAAAAAGCATTCAAATGGTCTCTGTGGGCACCCTTGCCCTGTGCTTGGATCTTTCGTTGTCTGTGGACAGAAACAGAATCTGGATGCTGATCTTACTGCACACTTGACTTGGTCCCAGCAAATCTCTTTCTAATTTTCACCTCAAGACAACATACCAGCACTGAAACTCTTAGCAGACAATCATAACAGGGAAACCCTCCCGACGATGTTCTTTGACTCCAGGAACCTACTACTAGCAGGCTTCCTTAGACCTCAACTGTCAGAATTTACAACTATTTTATCAGGTTATTTCCTTTGCAAGAAGGAAAAATAAATATTTAGCCACATTCCTGGGGGTGGGGGTAGGTGGGAGGGCAGCAGCTGTAGTCAAAACTCTATTTTCCTACACCACCCAGTCTGCTCCCTTGCTTCCACCCACCCCCACCCCCAATCCCTCAAGATGTTGGGTCAAGTCTAACCCTGCTGATTTCAAGTTTAGTCAATATAGTGAAGTGCTAACCCCAACTGGCTGTAATTCCACAAATAAACAAGTCTTACTAGGCATGAAGCACACACCAGACTGTAATCACCTTATCTAATAGAGCAGGCCTCTTTCTCTAACCCAGAGGAGGATTAGCAGGCTTGAATTACAGTTGTGAAGTGTAATCAAGCCCTCATCTACACTGGCAAAGGATACTGTATATTCCAGCTGGGCCATAGTTTCTTGGCTTGGTGAATTGTACCTAAAGGAGACCAGTAGGCAATGCTTAAGATGGTAATTAGACTGACATAGAGGAATGGGAGGGGGTGGTGAGGAGGAAGAGTGTGTTATAGGAAGGGGAAATAAATTACAGATGATTCTCATCTCTACTTTTTCCCAACCTTAAAAGACCTTGATATTGCTGAATTCTAACAGACTGACTAGTCTGTTTAAACAGACTGAATAGTCCATTAAAAATACAACATCTCTCAAACAATAAAATGTCTAAGATGTCCTTGCCTGGCCAGAGGGACACACACACACACACACACACACACACACACACACACACACTGTATGGCACAGAGTCAGGTGACCTGAAACACTGGATCAGACCACCAGCTCAGTATACCGTAGCTTGGCTAAGCACAGTGCTATCAAAACATGGGCCACACTGAGGACAGGAGGAAAAACTGATGCTGGTGGAGTGGGGCCAGAGTTAATCTTTTAGGACAAGAACCCAATGGCATTTTATAATCCTAGAGCTGGAAGAAACCTCAAGGGGTTGGGGCACCTGCCTTCAGGCAAGAACATATCCAATCCAGAGCCATTCCAGCCAGGTGGTTCCTTATCCTACTCTTAAAGACCTCCCAGGGTGATTTGTCATCTTTCTTTAATAGCATGCTCCAATTTTTAATTTTATATATGTATATGTGTGTGTCTATATATATATATATATTATATATATATATATATATATATAGACACACACACTGCCATGTAGTTCATCCATTAGATTATAAATCCCACTGAATGACGATATCCTACCTCCTACCTGATTTGTAATTTAGCAGGAATGTGGCAGATAGAATTTATGATTTGGACATACGTTGAAATAGATGCTTTTAGAAGTCCCTTCTTATGACTCCAAAGTTCTTTGATTTCCACAGTTTCTACTGCCTGCACTCCAATATTCACCACACTGCCAGCCCCTTTTCTTTTGTTCTGTCAGTTATATGTAGAAGAGGGGAATTTTTCTTCAGTTTTCTCTTGGTATCAACTCAGTATCTGAAGGCAATCATTAAATCTTCCCCCTGCCTTCTAAACTATGGAATAAATTTACCATAGCCCTTTAAATGTTTGTCCTTGTTTCCACTGCCAATCCCTTTAATAAAGAACTTAATTTGTTTTAGTTTCCTATTCACATTTCTTAAAACAAGAACCACCAAAGACACCATGCCACACAAGCACTAATACTCCAAGCAGTATAGAGGCTAGTAAGATAGCAACTTTCTAGCCCTTCCAAGCAATCCAGGTGCATGCCAATGCACCCTCGGTCACGTCAGCACTATCAATACATTGCTGATTCACATTTAACATTTTCATCATGTTTCCCCATCTCCCCCCAGGTCTTCTGCTGTACTTTTCTATCTGACCTTTTCCCATATTGAAGGTGGTTTGCTCGGGACTCCTTAATTTGTGTTTGCTGTAATGAACTTGGCCCTCCATATTTATGGGTCACTTCAGACATGGGGAAAGACTTCCATCAGTCCCTGAGTTAATGCAGTCCCATTGGATGACCTTAAGGAAGGAAGGTGCTACTAAATCAGAAAGCATCAGGGATTATTGCAACAGAGGAATAATATGACAAACAAAGCCAAGACCCACCAATGTGAGGCTGTCTTGCTGAGCTGACCAGAGACCATCTTTCTTTGCTCAGGAACTAGTGAAATGTGTTTCCCTACAGACCTCTCTATCAATCAAAAGCATTTTCCCTGCTATGTGCCCAGTATTATTTTAGGTGTTTAGGCCCCCCAAAAGGAAGTAATTCCTTCTCTCCAGTTTACATTCTACTCCAGAGCAAATACCCTCAAGCTTGGTTTATCAGGCAATTAAATCTCAATCTTGTACTACCTAAAGGAGGGAAATATATCTAATCACTTAACACATCAAATACTTTTTCCAATGACAGGTGTATTCCATGTGGCCAACACGGCCATTCTGTAGGCTCAAGCTGTCACTGTGGTTCTCCATCCCAACTTTGTCCCCATCTCTAGAAAGTACTTGAGAGCTAAGGGTATTAAAAAGAGTCTGGAATCAGTTGTGTCTTGAGTTGATATCCTGAATCTAACACTTTCCAGTCATGTGGGCCCTGGACAACTCACTTTACCCACTGGAGCTCCAGTTTTGGTATCTGGTAAGTAGGGATAGCAACTACCTCATAGAATTGTTATGAGGAGAGTTTAAAATAATATGTAAATGTGGATTATTATGTTTTATAGTATATAATTTATTAAACATGAATTACATTATAATTTATCATATTATAAATTGTGCTCAAAACATCAGATTGTGCAGGTGCCAGAATATCACATATGAAGTTCAGTTCAATCCAACAAGCATTGTTAAAGCACCTGCTATGGGCAGGGTATTAAGCTAGGTGTTAGGGACAGGGTCTAGACCTGACATTTCACTGACTTGGTGATCTCTCAGGTGGGGAAACTCTCTCTGCTGATACAGATCTGTATCTTCTCTGCTAGATGCCAAGGTGGGTAGCACACTGGACTGGGGATCAGGAAGACTTTTCTCCAAACACTTATTAGTTATGTGAACTTTGGCAAGTCAGCCGACTACTGTGTCTGCCTTACCTCTTTCATCTGTAGAAACAAGAAATAAGAACATTTATCTCCCAAGGTTGTTGTGAGGATCAGCTAAGATAATATCTGTAAAGTGATTTAAATGATAGCTATAATTGTTAGTTATTATTTTACTTTATAAAGTTGTCTAGAGCAGAGCTTTCAAGCTGAAGCCCTTAAAACTCTTCAGTGCAAAATAAGCAGAAACATAATACAACACAGACAATGCTAATGTGTGGTTTTCCAAATCAATGTGTAGTTGGAAAGGATCTGTTTCTATTTGAGCTGGACACCACTGGCCTAGAACACCGAAAGATGAAATGGTTTGCCTGGGATCAAAAGTTCAAAATGTGTTAAGGAATGGAACTAGAAACCAAATCTTTCTGGATTCAAGATAGGCTCTCTATCTACTATGGCACCCCAAAACAACCATGAAACAGCCCCTGCTTTAAATGACCTTACATTCTACCAGAAGGAGAGAAGGGATCATAGTATTGTATAGAAGCAAACAAATATAAAATCTATGTTTTTAAAAAGTGCCAGAGGGAGAACTTGCAGATAACTGGAGAGAATGGGAAGGGTCTTATTTCTAGTTGGATTCTCTGCCTGGTTTGACATGGGAGCCCAGTGACCAACAAGGCCATACTTCCCTGTACCTCAGCTGACCCCATATTGTTAAGGCATGTCATGAGCCTAATGGAGAATGTGTCAATAAAACCCTGAGGATTCTGGATATTCCTGTCTAGCTGTCATGACCACCCCCTTTAGGGTGGCCTGCTAGAGTGGACAAGCTGTGCCAAAATCTTGGCTAGGATTAAGAAAGCTCTGAAAGGGTTTTAAATCATCTTAAACATTTTTTTAAAATATGGATTTTTTTAATTGCATTGCTGAACCCTAAGGCTTACTGGCAAAGGGTGCCACTGTAGTAAATCTGTTATGAATTATATGCGGTGGAGGAAAGCATTATATAAATACAAGGTGTTGTGAACCTTTCAACAAGTTCAAACTCAGAGTACTTTGGAGGGCCTTCTTAGGGAGATCTAAGAGGCTACAACATAGGTCTGTAAATAGAGGCCATCTGCCTCCCCGTGGTAAAGAGGATCAAAAGGAAAAGGTCTTTCTTTGTGGATTTCTACTGGCAATTATTTTCTGCTCCTAAGATGAAAATGTAACAAGGAATGCCCCTACTCAAGTCATCCAACATTATGGTCCTTCTCTATATGCTTTTCTGGTTCTCAGCTCCCCACTATCATTCAAGTACTGATGCCCAAGTAGGTGCACAGGCCACAAGCCTGGCCTGGGGCAGATGGGTAATTTTTTTTTTTTTTGCTTTCAACTTTTAATGGCTGCTATTAACATTAAGTTGCCCTGCCCTGGTAATGGCTGGCTTTCAGCTTTTTCTCTGATTGCCTATGAGTAACACTATGTCACATGAGCTGTGTTTAACAGAGGTGTAATAAATGCCAAGGAAGAAATATTACCCAAAATAAAAAACAGTGTGTCCCAGTGTGGGCAAGATCTCATGACTCACAACAATGTTCATTTTAGTTGCTAGCGCAATTTCCATTTGCATTTGTGGTGGTTGTTGTTGCTTTTTTTTAAAAGGGTCTCTGGGGGCTTTAAAAAAGCTTTTTAAGAGAAAAGGCAGAAAGATTGTAGTGGTTGTCAAGTACAGATTTTTGTGTTCCTGACAATCCTGGTCTGACAGCCTGACAGACAGACAACACAGGAGATATATCAGGAGAAGGGTCCAAGAGGAAGTGGGGGATAGGGGGGGCAGGTTGGGATGGAGTGGAATGAAAGCTAATTGTTCTATGTCTGCCCTGTGTGAAAGGCAGTCTGCCTCCATTTGGAATGTCAGCCTGGCTATGGGAAGACAGAAAGCCAGGAAGGGAAATCTGAACCCCCCCTCAAGGGGCAAGAGAGATATCAAGTTCTCATTTAGTTGTAAAGGAAACTCCCCTCTCCCCTTGATAATAACCAAAAAATACTTCTGCGTTCTCAAATAGTAGCCAGGCTGAGTAGTTTCAGGCCCAGAGAAAAAGCAATAAACACAGAAGTCCCCTGGCGGCCCCCTTGCTGAAGACTCAGGCAGGAAGTATTCCAGATCTAGGCGGTTTTCATGGAGCCCAGAAGGGGAGGGAGGGAGGCCTTGACAAGGGTCCCTGTTGCTCATCCTTCTTTCCTTTTCTCCTTTCTTCTCTCGCTGCCCATGGGTCCCTTTCCATATGAGGCACAAGATTGGAAACTTGATTTGGGCAAAGGAAGAGTATTATTTAAACTTTGTATCACCCCCAAAAGACAGTATAGCACTCTCTGCAATAGGCAATTTGTAAAAAAAAAATGTTTGCACATGAATTGCTCCTAGTAAGAGATGTCTCTGAATCAAAGAAGGCTCTCCATTGGAAAGCTAGAGAGGCAGCAGAGGAATGAACTGAACCGGGTGCCTGCTTATCACTTGGAGGTACCTAACTCCATCTTTCACCTGCAAAGACCACCGCTAGTCTCCCCACCTTTAAAATTCATTGTGCCCCTGCCGACTTTTCCAACTTTACTCCTCAGATATAATGAAAGACTTTTCTGTGACACATAAAGCACCATAGCTGATAAAAATCTTATTGTGGGCAAATGTTGAATAGCATTAACAAACAGTACTACTGGGAGGAAGTACTGCACCTTCCTGAAAAGCCCCAGAGACCACCCATGCCTAAGTCAAAGGAGAGAAGACTTCAGCAAAGTCCAAGTCATAGCCAGTGCGGGAAGACAAGTGTCAAAGCACCTGATTCTTATTTCTTTCTTTCTTTCTTTCTTTTTTTTTTTTTTAGTTTTTGTCAGAACATTAGGTAGGGGATGGGGGCAGCAAGGTGGCACAGTGCATAAAGTTCAGTGCCTGGAGTCAGGAAGACTCATTTTCCTGAGTTCAAATCTGGCTTCAGACACTTACTGGCTATATGACCCTTATCAAGTCACTTCACCCAGTTTGCCTCAGTTTCCTCACCTGGAAAATGAGCTGGAGAAGGAAATGAAAAACCCCTCCAGTCTCTTTGCTAAGAAAACTCAAAAATGAATCATGAAGAGTCAGACATGACTCAAAAAACGAATAAACAACATAAATGTAGGAGACGTAGGAGGAAATAGTTAGGTAAAGCAGAGAGTCTGCTGATCATCTTTGATGTACATCTCTACCTCCCACTTTGTTCTGTGTGGCCTTGACTGGTGACTTCTCTTAAAAGAGCCAGAAGCTCATGCATCACATCGGCGTTCCCCTAGTGTCTGTTTATAGGTCCATCATCATGTCCTGTGCTATCCTGGAGCCTGATTGGAGAATACATCAGAGATGGGATCAGAGCATTGATGATAAGTCTTGAAGATTGAGTCAACAGCCACAGATTTGATCCTCTGGGATCAAGCTCAAACCCATAAATCAGGGGGACTAAAAAGGGACTATTAAAACATGGCAGAACCCACCTCTAGGACTCTAGAACAGGATAGTACATGGAATAGGCCAACATGGTAAAGGAAAGGTGGCCAGGGCTTCTATGCAGCCATTGAAGAATTTCTCTAACAGAAATGTGGTTTGGTTGATTAGAGAGACATCTCAATGCAAAAGGAGGTCACAGACTATGACCAAATGGTATGCTGGACTAGACATGACTATCATTACACAGCTGTGTGACCTTAGACAACTCATTTCATTTCTTGAAGCCTCAGTTTTCTCATCTTAAGATAGGGTTGGACTAGATCACGATTTTGTAACTTGGTGTCCACAGAATCCCAAGGTAATCCCATATACGTGTATATATGTATGTATGTATGTATGTATATGTATATATATGCATATATTTGTATGCATGTATGTGGGGGGGAGAAACAGTGAGAGAGACAGAGCAAGAGGAGAAAGAAGGAAAAGAGAAAGAAAGAGAAGAGAGGAAGAGACAGAGAGACAGAGACGGTGAGAGAGACAGAGAATATAAATGGGAGGTAATCTCAGAGGAAAGATACTTGGCCGGCAAAGATACAAGGGGAGAGGAACCAGGAAAGGCCTCTTACAAAAAGCTAAATCTGAGCTAAATCTTAAAGGAAGCCAGGGAAGCCTTTAGGCCAAAGTCCACAGAGTCTGCTCCACCACACTGGTAGATAAATGGGTTTCCTCACTAGTCACTCCTCACTCTTAATCTATACCAGTGAAACCACAGGTACTGACACCATTCCAGCCTCACCCCAGCTCGCAAATGGTGATAATAATACTTTCAATCTCTACTTAACAGTGGTTTTGATGCAAATGCTTCAAAAGCTGTGAGGTGAGGTCTTTCTGAGTGATGACTTATTAGAGACAGGATTCTAAGTTCCATGAACTTGGGCCCCTTATATCTCTAGTTCCTAAGACCCTGTGGTCTCAGTGATTCTTTCCACCCCTAAAATGCTAAGATTGCTAAAGAGACCTAAGTTTCCATGGTTATTAGCCTGTTGTATTTCTCAATTTCCCCGCTGTAAAACAAAGTTCTTTCTTAAACAGTGTTTTGCTTTGGTTGGGGAAAGAATACCATACAAAATGGAAATAAAAAAAGAAAAAAAATCCCTTAAGACATGTAGTTAAATCACAGTCTGGGCCTACAAACCTAAGTCAGCATATGAGCCGTTCATGTGAAATCTTGTCATACTGAAAAACCCTGTGGTTCTAGCTACAATTTCATGTTTTACTTAATTGTCCAGAGTGGCAGATGTGATTTCTGTGTAAGTTTTTCATTCCATCTGTTTATTTTTTTAAAGCCAGACATACACTTTGAAAATAGTTTGTGCTTAAACATGATTAAAGGCAGGTCCTGACTTAGGAATACCTAGCTAAAAGATGACCTAGGCATATAAATGGGTGATAAGCAAGCTCATCCCTGGGGATTTCCACCCCATTAGGAGCTGTTCTTTTTTGTCCCAGTTCAGAACACCCAGGGAATGACTGGTTTAACAGACAAATATAGAGTGTTAACCCTTTACAGGTATCCAGGTGCAGTGACTGCAAACCTCTACCCCCTTTGCTTTTCCTTCTTGCGCATAAATTTCTGGAACCCCAACTGACACACGGGCTGTCATTGCCAGCACCTTCCTCCGCCCCAGCTGTGGAGTGCCTGCTCCCACTCCCGGAATTTAGAGACTGGAGAATGAATTCTTATATCTGTTGTTGGAGATCTATTGGGTTCCACTGGCCACCCAAGGTAAATAGGACACATATTTTCTAACAGAAATAACTTTCTAATCCAATATTGATTCTATTATTGGCTGTGTGACTTTGGCAAATCACTTAATATGTCTGAGCCTCCGTTTCTTCATTCCTTCCCTCCCCCATCTTTTCTTCCTGCTTCTTTCCCTCCTTCCCACTTTTCTTCCTTTTCCTCCCTCCCTCCCTTACTCCCTTCCTTCCTTCTTCCTTCCTTCCTTCCTTCCTTCCTTCCTTCCTTCCTTCCTTCCTTCCTTCCTTCCTTCCTTCCTTCCTTCCTTTCTCCCTCCCTCCCTTCCCTCCTCCCTTCTTTCCTTCCTCAGTTCTCCCTAGCTTGCCCAGGATGGAAGTACACGAGCTACTTAGAGCACGATTCCACTGCTGATCAGCAGGTGGGCACTGACCAGCTCCATTTCCAATCTGGACCAGTTTGTCCCTCCTAATCACACCCTGCCACACAGCACATCATACTGACACCTTACTTAGTGAAGACACCAAATGGCACAACCCAAAGCAACTCAGAGCTCAAGAGATCTGTAAGCCTCTGCCTTTACATTATCTCAGATTCCATACACCTGCCAACAGACTACATTTCAATAGTTTTTGTATCCATGGACATAAGCCCACAGATAAAATAGGAAGGCAATGTGGTCCACCCCACAAAAACAAAAACCCCTTACAGGAATCAGCAGACCTGGATTTTATTTCTACCTCTGGTACCTTGGACAACTCCCTTTAGCCCTGTAGGTTTCACTGCCTCACCTATAAAATGACCTCCAAGGTCCATCTATGTCTATAATCTTATATAGGGACTGTAATAAATGAAAGAAGAGGTGAGGGAGGATGTATTCATTTGTTCAAAATAATTATTAATAATCATTGACTACCTAATACTAATTAATAATTGTTTATTAATAATCTACTGTGTGAAGCACTAGGGGAGATATAAGATTTATATATGTCACAGTCCTGCCTTTGTGGATAGGGAACTAACTATAATACACAATACAGTATTCCAAGATAAGTGGATTAAATGGTAACAAAATGTAGTTCTCTGAGAGACCAGAGAAGGGACATAGCCCAACACGGGTGGGGTAGGGCAAATTAAGGAGGTTCTGCCTTTGCAGATTAGTCACAGATTCTAAGTATTGTTTAGAATTTCTCCATGGGGCAATACTATCGATTCATGGCAGAGGAAGTTGCATATTCCAACCAAGGCAAGTGTAAGATCAGTATCCAAGTAGTTCCTGGTTACAATTAAATAAAGCAGATTAGTCATAGAAGAGTAAGAGAATCCTAATCCATATTCCCAAATGTACATGACTTCAGAGGTTTGGGACAGTCTCTCACAAAAGGAATAATGGATCCATAATTGAATCAGTCTCAAAAATGAACTGTTAAAACAGATGGTAAAAGTAAATCCAAGAGAAAGAAAAAAAACATGAAAACACTGGCCTTGAGGAATCTATACACCCTAATGGCATAAAGGGAAAGAAGTTGAAGCATGTCCAAGCAAAGAGAGCAGTGGGAGCTAGGGGGTTAGGTTCGAATTCTGCCTCTAATTCTCTTTACCTGTGTGATGTGGGGCAAGGTACAATTGTCTTCCTCTTTATAATAAAGGAGCTGGAATAGATGGCCTTGGAAATTCCTTTCCAGTTCTACATCTATGATCCCATTTTCCTAAATAATTATCTTAATTCTGAAGTATTTTTAAAGAAGCAGCTGGGCGTGGAACCAGGATGACCTGAGGTTAAATCTGGTCCCAGATATAGTCACTAGCCATGGGACCCTGAACGAGTCACTTAACCTCTGTCTGCCTCAGTTTCCACAATTGTAAAATGAGGATAATAACTGTACCTTCATTTTACAGATGAGGAAACTGAGGCAAACAGGGCTAAGTGACTTGCCCAAGGTCACTTAGGTAGTAAATGTCTGATTTTAATTTAGGAAGAGTCTTCCTGACTTCAGACCCAGCACTCTATCCACTGTTACTACCCAGCTGCCCCATGGAAAGTAGATACTACATCTATAAAGACACATAGTTAAACATTTGACAAGTGGTAGTGAACACTGTCCTGTATCTGACTATAATTTACGTTTGACCTATAAGTTTCCAGGGACTTCTGCTGAAGGCCTATCCTGAGCTAAGTCACCAAAGCTCATGATAATCTGGACATATGGGCCCAGTGACTGACTCCAAGACCAGTGTCTAAAGATACGCTGAACTAGGTTTAATGAGGTCAATCACCAAGACTGACCACCAGGTAATGAATTTGTCATAGAACTCCTAGATGATCTACTGAGGCATGGATGAGAACACTACCTCCGACAGTGACAGGGATCCCCAAATAGCAGATCCTTGAAGAAGTGTAAGTGCATACTTATAAAGAGAAATTAAGTGCATGGTTATTTTCATAATCACCAATGAAAGGATACATGATTTTTATTTTTTAAAATTATATCATATGTTTTAGACCAGACCTATAATTTTACTGCTTTTAGGAACTCTCTTTGAGGAAATTTTGTCTAAAAATGTAAATTGGCACCATCACTATGACTTAAAAAACTCTGCCTGGGTCATTAAGGGGTTAAGTCACTTGTTCAGGTACACATAGCTGGTATTTGCAAAGGTGGATCTTGAACGCAGGATTTCCTTTTTTTAAGGTTGGCTCTCCACTCATTACTCTATGATGCATCTTTCAAATATTTTATATATGTATGTATACATGCATAACATTTTAATGCATAACATATTTTATGTACAATGTAATTTTTATAAATTAAAATAAAGATTTTATAAATATAAAAAGAATTTAAATCATATTTTATTATAAAATATTATACTATATGTCATATAGTAAGCTTATTATTTTATATATTTGTTATGATATATTTATAATATATATGCATTATGTGTATATGTGTATTAACCAAAGATGGGGAAAAAAATCTCTCAAAAGACAAATTAGAAGGCTAAACATCGGTGAGTTAAATAAAATATGTTTTAGTGAAAGACTAGCATTGTTCACTCCTGAGTAATGTGGCCACCCTCACATTATTGCAACAGAAAGATTACAGCAAGCCACAATGTCAAATATTTTGTATGGGTTTATGGCCCAAGGAGATTCCTATTAAGAGCCCAGAGTGATATATACTGTGAAGTGGTATATATAGATGCACAAATACATACATTAAGCTTCCAGTCCTGAAAAGACAGCGAAGATATTTTACAATGAAGCTTTGTGAGAAAACCCTTCAATACCGATTTCAAGAATATTGTCGGGGAGTAGAGGGTTCTGCAGTCTCTGGAAAAGATGGCGGCAGCCGCAGCTCGCGGGGTCGGGTTCAAGGTGGGCAAGAACCTGAGGGAGATCTGCATCCACTTGTGCCAACGCTCGGCCAGCAGACAAGGAGTGAGGGACTTCATTGAGAAACACTATGTGGAGATGAAGAAGGCGAATCCCGACTTCCCCATCCTGATCCGTGAGTGCTCCCAGGTGCAGCCCAAGCTGTGGGTCCGCTATGCTTTTGGACAGGAGAAGAATGTCTCACTGAACAACCTCAGTCGAGAACAAGTGGCCACAGCTCTAGTGAATGTGATGAAAAGCAAAGTCTGAAGTCTCAAGAAAACATTAAGAAGAGCTGCCTCAGCTTGTGCTCTGTTTGACTGAGAATGAAACATCCACATATTTTAAAATTCTTTCCATGCAAATCTATTGTAATTGAACTATAATTTTTCTGAATGTTCCCTCTACTTCCCCATCCCCAAACATAAGCATTTTACCACCAACATTGTGACTGAAGAAATTTAATGCAATACAACTTTTCAGTTCTAAAAAAAAAAAAAAAGAAAAAAAAAAGAATATTGTCTTAGTGACTTAAATAATAGGTGAGATAAAAGAGCACCCCAAAATACTTAGTATTGAACACTCTTGGGGAATTTGACTTGAGTTAATTAAATAAATAACATGGTGCCAGAACCACCAGCTTTGATCTTTCCTGCAAAAGCAGTATTACAGAGTAATATAGATGATAGAGTCTCTAGCTCCTTTCACCACCCCAGTCATCCAAAGAAGAACCAGGATGGTGAGATGACTGGAGGCCATTTGACAATAAATTGGTTGAGGGAATTAGAGATTTTTATTTTGGAGGAGGTGAAGGGCAGAGATCAGGCAGTGCTAACATCACAGAGATAAGGGTGTGCTAGTGTAGTCAATATCTTAAGGGCTTTCATAGGGAAGAATGACTACGTGAATTCTGCTTGGTTACAAAAAGAAGACCAGGCAGAAAGTCACAGAAAGGTACAATTAGGTTCGATTCAAGAGAAAACTTCCCTTTAATCAGAGCCATCAGAAAGTGGAATGGACCAACCCATCAAGAGGCAATGGGTTCCCCTTCACTGAAAGCTTTTGCCGAGAGATAAATGCCTTGTTAGTAGTGGTGCAGAAGAGAGTCTTAGCCTTAGAGTAAGAGACATCTAAGATTGGTGACCACAAAAAGAAGGGGCAGTGGAGAGTTATAATTAAATAAATATGGCCCCACTGGAATAAAATGTTCTCTGTTTCAGTGAAAAGTGAAAGGAAGGGACATGTGGCTGTAGCAAAGGGAAATACACAAAATATGATGGGATGGGTCCATGTGAACCCTGATAACTTTTTGATCTCAGTGTACACTTGCCTAGTTTTCCAGTGTAGACACTTCTCCCTGCCAAACCCTGGCATAATTAAAAATAATAAGCAATTTAAATTTTTGCTGTTCTCTAAAAAATACATCCCTTCATCTCTTACATGTACCTTCACAGTTACATTGAATTATATTCCATTGAGTTCAGTTATTGTTCATTTTCTTGCTAGAGGGTGGTTGACAAGCACTGTAACTATATGGTATAATGCAAAGAGAACTGGATTTGGAGTCCAAAGAGCTGGGTATAAATCCTGGTTCTGCCATTTACTAACTGTAGATAAGTCACTTAACCCCTTGAACCTCAGTTTCCTTAATGATAAAATGAGGAGACTGGGCTGACTAGAGGACCAAAAAAAGTTCCTTTCACATTTAAATCAATGGATAGAATCTCATGCTGGGGGTGGGGGTACAGAACAGAGTTTGAATATTGCCTCAGACACTTATTAATGTGTGACCCTGGGCAAGTCATTTGCCTGCTCTGAGTCTCAGTATCCTAATCTGTAAAATGGGGATAATAATTGTACCTATTTCTCAGAGTGGTTGTGATGATCAGACAAGCTAATATATGTAAAGGGCTTTAGAAACCTTAACCCTTGATAAAAAGTTCAATAATGATGAAGGAGATGATGATGTTACAACTTTGATTCATAGCTCTACTATAAACTACCTATGAGACCTTGCTCAGTTCACTTAAACCCTCTGAGCCTCAGTTTCTCCATCTATGAAATAAGGTCAGACAGAATGGAATCGCGGGTAGAATTCTGGGTTTGGAGCAGGAACACCTGAGTTCAAATCTTACCTGAAACTAGTTGTTTGACAATGAGAAAATGTGATTGTTCCTTAATTTCTCTGTAAAGATAATATTGCCAGTCATAGTCAATCAGTCAATAAGTATTCGTGTTATATTAGACCTACTATGCTCTACGAACAAAAAAAAAAAGTAAAAGTCCCGGATCGCCAGGAGCTCATAATGCAAATTATCATGCAGATCAAATGAGATCACATATATAATCCTCCCCCTCCCTCAACAAAATGTAAGCTCCACCAAGACAGGGGCTGTTTTCCATCTTGTCTCTGTATGCCCAGCACCTAACACCCTCGCACATGATAGACTTGTTCAATGAAATCCTCTTCTAGCATTAAATTTATAAGGCTAAGATTGGTGCAATTAAGTGTAGACAGTATGAAGGGTAGACACTTGACCATGATCAGTCTCCTTTCTCCCAAAGTAGCTGTGGACACCAAGAGCTCCAGCTACTGCTTAAACCGAGATGCCCATGTGCCCCATTCTGGGACATTATCATGTCTATAGCACTGACGGTGCTCACTAATCTTCCACTATTATGTTGAACACCACTGTGGGATGGAAGTTAAGAATCAATAAAAAATAGATGGCTGGATCAGGCCAAAGGGATGTGTCACTATGAAGGAAAACAATGTTGTCGCTACTGTTTTAGCTTCAATTCAAACTCTCAGGGGAAAAACAAAAAGCATCAGGATACTATTGTCAAATAATAAAAATTCTACTTACTATAAAGTAAATCCAGGAAATTAACTGCACAAATATTAGGAGAGTATTATTACACTGCTTCTAGAGCTGCCTTCATAGACAGGTAGGTTTCTATTACGCTTGAATGAAGCAGGCTCAAGGAAATGTTGGGTTGGTCAATAACTAGTGAAAGGTAGTATTTGGTGGATAGAGAGAAGGTCCTAGAGTCAGGTAAAATCTGAGTTCAAATATGATTCCTGGTGGAGTTCAAATATGCATTGCTGGTGGAGTTGTGAACTGATCCAACCATTCTGGAGAACAATCTGGAATTATGCCCAAAGGGCTATAAATAATTTCATACCCTTTGACCCAGCAATACCACTTCTAGGGTTATATCCCAAAGAGATCATAGAAGTGGGAGGAAGACCCATATGTACAAAAATATTTATAGCAGCTCTTTTTGTGGTGACAAAGAACTGGAAATTACAGGGTTGCCCATCAATTGGGGAATGGCTGAACAAGTTGTGGTATATGCATGTAATGGAATACTATTGTGCTATAAGAAATGAGGAGCAGATGGACTTCATATTTACCTGGAGAGGCTTATACAAACTGATGCTGAGTGAGAAGAGTAGAACCAGGAGAAATTTGTATACAATTACAGACCAACTTTGTGACAACCAACTATGACAGACTGGACTCTTCTCATCAATACAGTGATATAAGTCAATCCCAAAAGACTCATGATGGAGAGAGATGTCTACATCCAGAGAAAGAACTAGAAAGAACTGAGTTTGAATCCTGATGGAAGCAAACTCCTTGATCTTTTTCTTTTCATTGTTTGGTTTTATTTCCTCTTTTCCATTTTTCATTACATCTAGTACAATCAGCTTTGTAACCTGACTAATATCTAATGTGAAAGTATTTGCACTGTACTGGACTATGTGTAGTTGTGGGGGGTGGGGGAGGGAGGGAAGGGAAATTTGAAACTCAAGGATCTATGGAATTGAATCTTATAAACTAAAAATAAACAAACAAATTAATAAAAAATTTTAAAAATATGATTCCTGCTACTTATAGAGCTGGATCTGGAATCAGGAAGTCTTGAGTTCATACTAAATGTCAGACTAGAGCAAATCATTTAAACTTTGCCTCAGTTTCCTTTACTGTAAGATGGGGATGATAATAATAGCACCTACCTCCAAGAGTTGTGAGGAGAAAATAAGATATTTGTAAAGCACTTTGCAAAACTTTAGAGTGCTATGTAACTTCGGGCTATTATTAACTCTTACTATTGCTAGTTGTGTGTCCTTGAACCAATTATGTAACCTTGGAGGCAGGTTCCTTACCTGGAAAGGATAAAGAGAAAAATATCTGTATAACTTATTTCACAAGTGCTTATGAGGATCAAATGAGATAATAGATGTATTTTGCAAACTGTTACTACAGCTGGTTCTTCAAGTCTGCTTTCCCACAGGAGAAGCCGAGGTAAAGTGGGGAAAGAGCTGATATGATGCCCTATGAGACCAGACTCCATATTTCAGACTAGCTCTGAAAGATCCTATTACCAATTGGCTATTGCCAATTACTAATGATCCCTGCATACAAACAGGCAACTCTTTCTGGGAACTTTGTTCTTGATCATTTTGGCTCATAGAAGAAATGAAAAACCTGCTTCTCTAATTAATGTTATGATGATGGAGTATTAGGTTAAGAGCTGAGATACTTCCTTAGGCGAGCAGTCTCATAATTATAGGGGTGAACTGTAAGAATCTATTTCCTCCAGCAGGGAAAATCCAAATGAAACAGGAAGTGATCTCACAGGGATAGACACCCTCAGGATGCCTAAACTAAGCCACACAAACAAGGAAAACAAAGCCTCTGTTGGTTAGACTCACTGATCAATGCTTTTCTGTGAAATTACTGGGGTGGTATCTGAATTAGTCTGAGCATTATTCTAAGTCTCAGAATAAGTATCTTGAGCACTGTATGTCTGCAAAGCACATAGCAATCACTGTTAAAGTGGTAATTGAAAGGGAAATCCTCGTAGTAGCCCAAGGTAAACAGCATATTTTGCTAGTTAGGAAAATACTCACAGAAATCATACCCCATTGACAGAACATACACCGTGTTTATCTGCCAACCTTCCCCAAACACACCCACCACTGAATTTGGGTATACATGCAGATTCAGAACACTACTGCTAACAACTAGGACTCTGTATATAGTCTAGATTTATTTTGTACGCCACGTGTCTGTGTGTTTCTATATGAAGAACGTCCCTTTTCATAGGCTTCTTGACAACTAAGCAGTTAGACCTAGATGAAGAGCAGTCTTAAGGGCAAGGAGGAGAAAAGTGGTTTATTTGAGCCACTGAAATAAATCATTTAGTCACCTCAGAGAAAGGAATGGGAAAGAGAATCCCTTAAAAGAAAGAGAAGAGAAGAGGAGATAGAGAAGGAGAGAGGGGATGTAGAGGAGAAAAAAGAAGAGGAGAGGCAAAAGGAGAATACAGAAATCAGGAGTGATGGGGAGAGTGGAGGAAGAGAATGAAAGGGAGAAGAGGAAAACAGAAGAAAGAAATGGGGAAAGAGAGAACACATCAATGGACAGAGAGGGAGGATGAGGCATAGAGAGGCAGAGAGGAAGAAGAGAGACAGAGGAACAGAGGGCAAAATAAAGAGAGCATAGCATAGGGAGCAAAGAGAAGGGAGTGAGGAGAGAAATAGAAAACAGAAAAAGAGACAAGGGAGAGGAAAAGAGAGAAGAGAAGAGAAGAGGAAAAGGAGATAAGGAAGGGGAGACCATTACAACTTAAGAATCTCAAGTTCAAGAAAAGGAAAGAAAAGTGTACAAGAATAATGATATATTTGGTTCCAAATCTAAATGCAAAAGGGCTGCCTTGATGGAGATCTAATTGGGAAATGCACTGTCCTAGGCGGGAGAGACAGAGCGGCAGTTTGAGAAATTCCTACCCATCAAGCTTGATTGTGTTATTCCAACTAAGCAGAGACAAAAAGACAAATCTAAGCTCCCTACTTTCATTTATAATTGAACCGAGTCCAGAAGGATGAAGCAAGTACCATCTGTAACACATAGTGCATTAGCAGCCGGGAGAATGAAATATTCAAATTACTCTAGGCTACCTCACATAATGACAGGGTTACAAAAAACTGAATTGTAACCAGGGATGGGAGAGGAAGAAAAAAAAAGTTTTTCTTTTCTTTCTTCCTTTCTTTCCTTCCTTCCTTCCTTCCTTTCTTCCTTCCTTCCTTCCTTCCTCTTTCCTCCCTCCCTTCCTCTCTTTCTTTCTTTCTTTCTTTCTTTCTTTCTTTCTTTCTTTCTTTCTTTCTCTCTCTCATGGATTAATGTAACAAAAATGTTCCTCTTGGAAAAACAAATCAACCAACCAGCCAAACCAGGGAACAAAAAAGAATATTTGTATTTGTCATCTCACATACACCCAAATGCAGTTACTGGGGAAGGTCCGGAGTGAATTCAGGGAACTCTCCTAATTTAGAAAGAGAGAGGAGGGGAAGGATAGGAAGAAAGAGAGAAGAGAGTAAAGGAAGGAGGGAGAGAGGGAGTGGAGAGAGAAAGAGGGAGGGGGTAAGGGAGGGATACAGGGAGAAAGGAAGGGGGTAATAAGGGGAAAATGGAGAGAATGAAAGAAAGAGAGCAAAAGAGAGGGGGAGAGGAAGAGAAGATGGGGAGGGGAGGGATAGGGGGAGGAAGGGGGAAAGGGGGTAAAGAGAGAGAGACAGAGAGAGAAGGAAACCATAAATTTCATAAATTTTTAAACAATTTTCATTTGGATTTGGGGTTCTACTATTTGGATACTATTTGCATATGTAAATAAGGGGGTACTATGGAGGGGTGGAGTCGAAGCTGCTCGTTTTGATCCTATTAATCAGGGCTGTTGAAATGTGTGACATGTAAGTGGCTCTAGCCCCTAGCAGTAGTCAAGATGGAGTGACAGGCTCCATTTAAGATGTCACAGCACATAATAAAGTGTAAAACTATACTTAAAATAAACGAGATAGAAACAATAAACTTGACTCAGTGCTTGAACTTTTGTAGAGACACAGAGACAGAGAGAAAGTGTAGATGTGTGAACAATAGCAATGCTAGAACATCCCTGTGCCCACAGCTCATGCAGGTAGCAAGATCTGTGCTTTTTGAACACTGCCCAGATCACATCCAAGGTGAATGTCAAGTAGCAATGGTTCAGACTCTGAACGGGGCATCAGATTCCCTCAGTGCCTGCAAACCCCAGTGAGAAGCTCTGATCTTCCTGGGGCTGGGCCTGGGGTTAATGGTCTTCTCAGAGGTATTCCCTGAGAATCCTGAACTGTTTAGCTTAGGAAATCTCACCCTTGAAAGTCCACCTGTGCCACACTTGATCCATTATGGTTTGGCTACATTTTTTTCCAAGGGTTTAAAGCAACATTGTCAAGGCTGGTTGGCCCCAAATTGTAGTGCTCCTTCCCCCCCCACCTCCGGGCCCTGCAATTACTGCTACATGTGAGGGTAGATACAGTGTCAAAGCAAATGTTTTCCTTATGTTTCTTTCTTATTTAAAAAAAATCATAAATGGAAGCCAGCAACATGAGCTCCGTGACGTTGCATAGTCTTGGCGACTAGTCTTCCCTTCATTCAACAGCCACGGGGGCACTAGTGCCTCACCTGGCACGCCATCCAGGATCTTTTGCAAATATCACATGCTATGGCAGAGTACAAAAGACAAGGAAATACATATTTGGTTCCAAAAATGGAGGGTGTTGGCACTAAGAGGCTGCACAAGGAAGGGAAGCAAGCCATAACTCAATAAATTCTTGATGCTGTCTCCCACTAGTTTCTGGAATGCTATGATCTCTTGGTCCTTTTCTTACTTCCCTACTGACTCCTTTCTGCTTTACCTCATTGGCTTCTCATCCTCCCCACCCTGAAATGTGGGTGTCCCCCAGGGTTGGCTTTGGTCCTCTGTTCTTCTTCTTCTTCTGGGGTGATTTCATCTATTCTTGTCTTCCCTTATTAACTCTATCTATGTGAGTGACTCCCAAATCTATACCCTTAGCCCCAATCTCTATCCAGAAACCTAGTTCTTTACTTCCCACCGCCTGCTGACTATCTCTCTAGCTCATAATCTTGCCAGCACCTCCAACTCCACAAGCACAAAACGAAACTCGTTGTCATTCTCTCCAAATCCTCTTCTAAATTCTCTATTTCTCTTTTCATGGCACAGTCTCCTAGACACCAGGCTCAAAACCTGAGTCCCTCTTGACTCTTCACTCTCCTTTTAAAACTCCCCAATCAATCAGTTTCCAAATTTTATAAACTCTATTGCTGTCTATTCTGTCTCACTCCCATCCTCTCCTTTTTCCTTCCATTCCTGTTCATGTCCTTTCTGCTTGAACAATGTAATTACCTCCCAATTGGTTTTTCAGCCACCAGCCTTTCTCTGTTTTCTAATCTATCTTCCATGCCGGAAGTCATCTTACCCTTATAATTGATCATTAATACTGTAACTGAATTGACCCCAAACCCTTTTGTGACTCTTTACTGCCTACCAGGCTTAAGGTGTAGACCTGGGATTTCACCAGATGAGAAAACTCCCTCCACTGAGGCTGGTCAGCACCTTATCTTGGCAATTGCCTAGAGCAGAGACATAGGCCATGCATGGTCCACAATACTCCCAAGTGTAGTCCAAACTGGATTAAAATGTATTTCTTACCTTATTTCAAGAGTTCATGTAATGATAGAGAAATAAACAAACAGGTGGTTTTCTAGGCCATTATGACACCCACATGAATCCTTATGTACAGGCCAACAGCCCCCATTTCTATCTGAATTTGACATCACTGGCCTAGAACACCAGGGGGTTCAGTGACTCACCTAGGAACATACCACCATTATGTGCCATAGATGAGACTTTCCTAGCTCCAATGCTCTGCTCCTAATGAATAAAGCAAAACATCTTTATCTAATCCATGGCACAGTGGAAAGAGTGCTGGAATTGTCTTTGGCAGAAGCCTGGGTCCAAAGTCAACTCTGACACTTACAAGCTCTGTGATCCTAGGTCAGCCATTTGAATTTTCCCAGCCTCCGTTTTGTCGTCTGTAAAATAGGGAGCCATATGACACAAAGCTGTCATGAAAGATGATGTGCATCAGGTGTTCTGCAAACCTGAAAGTACTAAATCAGTCTCAGCTATTATTATTAGGACTTCCTTTCACATACTCTTATCTTCAAAGCAAATTTAATTATTCAAAATTTCCCTCTGTCAACTGGTTCTCTCAAGTCTGGGTCTATGCATACTGCTACTCCTCTCTGCCCACATACCTGGGACAGACTATCTAACTTTCCCTCACTCCCCACCCTCATCTCTGCCTGTTTAAACCTCTCCCTACTTCATCTTCCAAATCAAGTGTAATCATCACCTCCTTCCATGTAGCCCTCCCTGGATCTGCCTCGTGAAACAGACTTGCTCTTCCTTAAATTTCTCATAGTTTTTTTGTCTTTACTTTTGATTTGTAAAAGTTATTTGTGTACATGTCCTTCCCTTGCTAACCTCCTTCCATTTAAACCACAAAATCCTTGAGAATGAAGGATTTTGTTTTTTCATCTCTATATACCAAGTAGTTTTAAAATATTAGATACTTATTGACAATAATAATTAACAATATTTTTGATATTTTTAAGTGTTGAATCAAGCCCAATATACTGGGAAGACTGGACTTTTGCATATTTGGCTGGTTCACAGGAGGTTGCAGTTGTGACCATGTTGGGGGAGAGCTAAGACACTGGGACACTCTGCTCAACTTCCCATGTTCCCATCCTCTGGCAGGCACCATTAGGCAATGACCTTCCTCTCTAATATCCTGCACCTTGGGGAGTAGCAATTAGTCCCCAGGATTGAGCGCAAATCCCAAATGTGCCTCTCCAACATCTGCCTGCAGCTCCCAATGTCACTGGCCGCCATGCCAGGCTGTAGTCACTCAGAGTGGGAGTTTTATTAGCCATAAGCTATGGTGCTGTGCAATGATATGTTTAAGTAATAATAAACAAGAAGCAATGGGATCTGTGTCTGAGGGCACCCCCTGAAATGGTAAGGAGAAAGAAAGGAAAAATGTAACAACTGAGGATGTTTGGCAAAAATGGGAGGCAGCACTTGTAAATTTCACAACTGTGCTGTTCATTGCTGGACAGAAATTTAAAGGGACAACTCCCAAAGCCTAGCACATGGTGTGCAGATTAAATGAAATAACAGAAAAGTATATGGAAATGGGAAAAAGGGGTGGCAATGGAGGGTGTGCGGGTGGCTGTGGGTAGATTATATTTACAACCAACCATAAGAGAGCCCACAAAATAATCTGGAATTTGAAACAAATCTATCCTAAACCTCAAACCTAAATAGACATATAATGCAAACTTTGAGAGAAAATAGTGAAAAGCTTTTATTAATATTCATTAACTGCACACAACCATACATTTAAAGGATGTACCAAAAGTGTTAGTGCAGTTTTAAGCTAGTAAACCTTAGTAGGGCAGTTAAAACTTATGGGTTACCCTAAGTAAGTGAATAAAAGGCAGTTTAGCGTAAGGTAGGGAAGACTGTTCTTTGAGTCAGTAAGAAATGAGTTTAAATCATGTATCTCTGACACAAACTAACTAGGTCATTTAACTGCTGTGGGCAGTTATATGTGTGTATACACACATGCACACATACGTATATGTGTGTACATACCCACGTGTGTATATATATATATATATATATATATATATATATGCATAATATGTATGTGTTGATCATTGTTCTTACAGTTTTCAAGGTTAATTATCTTTGTAGTGTTGTATTATTGTGCAAGTGGTTATTATCATGTTTTTATAGACTCAATTGCATCTCTATGAGCCTGGGAGACATTATCTTGAATGGACAGCCCAGCACCACATGTTTGTAAAGCTAAACTAGCTAAAGCAAGCATGACTTTCAGTAAGAATGACACTGAGTACTTTCCATGATCTTGCTTTCAGGATCTCCCAGAAGGGCATCCCCAAGGGTATGGCCAATTCTGTGTTTTTGGCTAACAGCAACCTATTCTCCCTTTCTACCAGGCACCTCCAACTCCCAAGTCAGTGCTTCCATTTAGCAACTAGACATCTTCTGGGCTCGCCAATCCAAACTTATTTCTTACCCATCAGCCCCTGTGGCACACCCCCATAGACTAAATTCCCACTAAATTCCCAATGTTCAGGAAATGAACTACCTAACAATTTCAAGTAACACCACTGCACTATTCAATGACCTTTCCCCAATCAAGTCTTTGAATGTCACCATAAAAATGCAAAGCTGTATCACTATTTCTTTTCTAGAACCATAGTTTTCACATTGGTTAGATTTTCAATAACAGTGGTCATGATGAGTAAACACAAATATACCACAATTTATCATAACAGCAAGAACTGTCAAATATTGGATTAGGCCAGTACTTAAAATATGAAATTTCTCTTTAAAGCATTCCTCTGTTCTTGGAAACCCCTTGAAACAAAATCTCTATAGTAGCGTTCTCAAATGCCAAGTACATTTAACACAAGACACCCCTGGCTATGGGACTACCTGGCTTCAAATCCAGCTTTTCCCCTTTCTATCTATATGACTTTGGATAAGTCACAATCTTTCTGGGTCTCATTTCCTCATCTTCAAAATGAAGAGTTTGGACAAGATAACTTCAAAGATGCCTGCCATCTCTATGTCTATTAAACTCTGATATAAGGTCACTTCTGCTACACATGGTAATATCCCATCCTGTGACATTTTCCCTGAGGTAATACTCATCTGAATCACTGTTAATCAAGTCGTATTCATAACTAAGAATGCAGCCTTAGAAGGCATGAAAGAAATCTCTATTTTTGGTGAAGACATTGCTGGTTCAGTAAATGTACATTTTTGTTGTTAATATTCATTTTTACACTTAGAGCCCATAATAACTTAGCTCAATGACCATAGATCCCACTTTTTTATCATGCAAATGCTAATTTTCTAATAAACTCTTTTTTATGTACTAATCAACAGGCATCAATAGACTAATCATCAGGCAGCATTTAAATCTGCCCATTACAATATACCATTTTAAGTGTTTCTTTTGAAAGAATTTCTTTGGCACCTGACATTTTTTAAATGTCTTTTAGTGCCATTGGTGGAGGAAGTACAATAAGTGAAACCTCAATGGAAAAGCACTTTTCAGGATTAAGACTGGAAAACTTCACAATGACATCATATGTATTTATGAATGGGTATGTGTGTGTTTGTTTATAGATAGATAGATATAGATATATATGTAGATAGATAGATATAGATATACATGAAGGGTACATTAAAATATGTATATGTGTATATATATGAAGATATAGGTATATATAGATACATGTGAAGGGCAGTTAGAAATATTTATATGTGTGTATGTGTGTATATATACAGTATACATATATACATACATATATGTATGTGTATACACACATAAACATAGGGATACATGAAGGCTACATAGAAATATTTTGTAAATAATAGCTATACTTGTAAAACTGAACTCTCAGCTCTGCCACTAGCTAACTAGGTGGCTCTGAATAAGTCACTTAACATTTTTATAGGTAGTTAGGTGGTGCTGTGGATAGATATGTGCCCGGCCTGGATCACAACAAAAAACAAAGACAAAGTGCTTATTATAGTATCCCAATGCAAGAAGTGGTTCTCAGGTTGGGGGCAAATTTACTACCCCCTACAAAATACCTCTATACTTGTCTGCCAAGCCCAGAATGGAAGCAAAAGAGACCTTTCTGAATTGGGTTTTGCTATGAATGCTGTATGGCAATAGGAGGCTGCCCAGGGCCCCTAGGGCCTTCTTAAAACACTGGCACGCTTCCAGGGGAGCTCCAACTTTGTGGTCCAGAGAGGGCCATGTTGGCAGCATGTCAAGAACCAGCGAGTTAGTTACATGGCACCCTGGGGTCATAATATTTCCCAGAACACTCAAGCTAATAGTCCCATGATAGGTGGCTCAGGGCAGGTTATAAGCATAATATTCCCCAGTGAGTCAGGGGGAAAGTCTTCCCTGCTTCTGAACTTGCTTCTTCCTCTTCCTGGAACCAAATTTTACTTTTCTGACCTTTAGGGCAGGGACCAACAGTCATGTACTTGGTTTCACTCTTCTGAAATGCCAGTGGGTGTTATGTTAAAGCTCCCTCTAGCTCCTCATTATTTTCACACTTTGCATTTCTTTTCTTTTTTTAAAAAAAATATGTTGTACATACAGCCAGAGGCATTTTGGCAATGAGTACATTTTTATACCTTCCTAAAAATAAATAAATAATTTGCATTTAATTTACATAAATGAAAGAAGAAATTTACATGGCTGAACCGAATGGCTGCTTTACACACTAATCTCTGTCTTCCTCTCTCCCTCCTTTTCTCTCTCTCTCTCTCTCTCTCTCTCTCTCTCTCTCTCTCTCTCTCTCTCCTTCTCTCTTCCCTCCCTCTCCCCCCCACTTTGTTTGGAATTGTTTATTGTTTTTCATTCAGTGGTGACATAACCTGGAAGTTGATAATAATCTTGTTCTCCCTCCAAAAGGCCAAAGAAAGATTAGTTGTGTTGTAGGACTTTTTTTTTTTTCCTGGAGCCTTAGTAACAACACACTTCTTGCAGCACTTTAAGGTTTACCAAAACAAACAAACAAACAAACAAAAAAAACCTTTCTTAACAGAAAATGGCCTAGCAACAAGCATTCATTAAGGAAATATTAAAAGTTAGGCATATAGCATACAAAGACAAAGCGAAACAGTCCCTGTTCTCAAGGAGCTGATAGTCTATCCAGGGAAATACGTCAACACGTTCCTATATTAGCAAATTTTTATCTATCTACCTAGCTAGCTACACACACACACACACACACACACGCATGCACGCGCGCGTGCCATAACTGCAAGAGCAAGAAGGCAGGCTGACTTAGACTGGAGAGTATGGGAAGGGGAACTATATGTATTAAGTCTGGAAAGGCAGACTTGGAGCTAAGGGCTTTCAATGCCAAACACAGGCAAAAGTGAGCTGCTGGAGCTCTTCAAACAAAAATGTGACATGGAATTGTTTTTTAAGAATATCACTTTGGCAGCAATGAGGAAGAGAAGTCAGAATACAGAGAGACTTAAGATGGGACAATTACAATAGACCTAGTGATTAGCAATGAGGGTCTGAAGTATGGTGGTGGCTGTTTGAGTAGGGAGAATGGGAAGGATGTGAGAGATGATGGGAGAAAGTATTATTTTATTTTGTAGATAAAGACATTGGCTAAGAGCAAGAATTGAGCTTTTCTACTTACACCTAGATCCTAAGTCCGGGCACTGAGATTCAAACCCAAGTTTCCTGACTCCAAATTGTACAGGCTTCCCATTATAATAAGCTCTCTTCTTTAGAAAGCACACAAGAGGATTTTGTATTTCACAAATTGTAATTCATATTATATAGGATTTCCTGAGATTTTCCCAATTACTTCTTTGGTCAGGATCATCATAGGATCAAAGATTTATAGCGGAACCTGAAAGATCATATAGTTTAACATCCTCATCTTGGGGATGGAGAAACTAAGTCTAAGAACGTTAATCATTTAACCATTTATTTAATTATTTCCAGGGTCATTCATGTAGGTGGGATTTGAAATCAGATATTCTTACTACAAATCCAATGCTTTCTATGATACCAAGGCTGGCTCTAGTTAAAAATACATGATTGAGAATGGGTTTTCCGATCCTTAAGTGTTCAAACAATGGGATTAGCTCCACCTTTCATTTGTTTGTTAAATTGGATGGGCTAACTCTATGATCCTGGGGGCCTCCAAGAGCACAACAGTTACCATATTAAAAAATGGCTTAGATTGTTCATGTCTTCTGTCAGATTTCAACGCTCCTGATCAGCACAAACATCACAGAAACATGCACACACCCCTATCTCTTTTATTTAATAAATCTAATTTAGCTACTTTGTTGAAAAGTAGGGTAGGTATTTCATTTCATACAAGGCTTTTTGAAGGCCCTGAAATTACAGCTGCATTGGAAACCCACATATAGGTTGATGCCAGTTTTACGTGTTGAAACAAACCAGTCACTCTTTCTCCCGCTAAGCAGTTAAATTAGAGAGTATTCAATTAATAACAGCTGAATATTCTGTCACATTTAGGAAGATGTATGGTAAGACAAGCGAGTTGTGATGTATCTGACAGAAATGATAAAAGTTCTCCCGACACAGTCTGGCAGATACTTGGCTCCTACCGCGGTTCTCTCTCATGTTCTAAAACGTCAGCAGCACAGACACAGCCCCGACTTCAAGAAAAAAGACTCCAAAAGTGTATGGGAAAAATAGAAGAAGGAAAAAAATGTCAAATAATTTAAAGGAACTAGATCCTGCCCACTTCTCTTATGTGCCTTCATCTGAGCTAATATGGACATGGGATCACAACAAGTTATTCTTAATAATATTTAATGCTAAAATTATTAATAATGAGCCTTTATTCGGTTTCAAGATTTCTCAAGTATTTTATATGCTATGTCATTCAGTCCTCACAACAACCCTGTGTGGTAAGCTTTATTATTATCAGCATTTTATAGATGAGGAAGCTATTGAGCTCACAGAGGTTAAAAGACTTGCCCACAGTCACAAAGCTATTAAATGTAGAAGGCAGGGTTTGAATTGAGGTCTTCCTAACTCAAAGTCCAGCTTTGTGCCTACTGTGTAACCTAGCCCCACATAAACAGTACAAAACACAGGCAGGTTCTGCAGCCACTCCACACCCAAGTACAATATATAAATTCCTATGTACACCCACTGATAATATCCCCCTACTCTCCTGCCACTATCTATAATTCCTCTTTTCTGTTATGTTTCCTTATGAATAACTAAAGGGAGCCTCAATTTCTCCCCCACATATCTAGTCTGTACCATTTTGAGAGCACAGTGCCTTCTCTTCTCAGAGGTAACTTCCAGGCTGTGTTCAGGTTTTCGAATGGTGAGGCCAATGTCTGTTCTTTAACTATGCTACTCCTCCTGCCCCCAATGCTGAGAGCATTTATCCACATTCCTTTAGGAAACAGCTCAAGCCCAAATTGAAAAGGAAATAAAAAAGACCATGGCAAAATTGCTAACATACGGGACGTAACAGAGCGATCCATGACATAGTTACATTACACTTCCCCCCAAGCACAGACAGGGCCATGATGGCTAAGAAGGGGGAAGATCGCCTCCCATTTTCCAAGATCCAAAGGGAATGCAGTGAAGCAGGCGGGGACCAAAAAAACCCCCAAAAGGTTGTGTCATACCCAAATGGGTTTTGGCAAACCTCATAAGAGCAGAAATGTTCCCGCAGATTGCATTTGGAAATTCCACTGAACTCGTTTGCTAAAGATTGAAACCTTCCCCTGCAGGCTTGGAAACCTATGCAATACTATGCTAGCAAACAGAGATAGGACTGACTATAACTCAGTGAAACCAAAGAGTTTGACTTCAAGATGTCAATGGGCATATAGAATGAAATGCACATAAGCTCGACAAGGAAGAAAAATAAATTTCAAATAAACTTTTACCTCAAAGGGAAGAAAAAAGTCAGAACCTCAGACCAAGTAGCATTCACATTAAGAAAAAAAGAACTTTAAAATATCAGATTCTCTTTGTGGTCTGTTTGACCTTCAAAGCTCTTTAGACCCTAACCCTTTCCTACTTTTCCAAGTGCACTCCTTACACCTTACTCCTCATCACTTTCTCTGTAATCTAGGGACACTGATCTCCTTATTCTTCAAACATGATACTCTATCTCCTGACTCTGGGTATTTTTACTGGCTGTCCCTCATGCCTGGCATTCTCTGTGTCTTCATCTCTGCCTCCTGGCTTCCTTGAAGTCCCAACTAAAATCCTTCATTTTACAAGAAACTTTTACCAATCCTTCTGAATGCTGGTATCTCCCCTATCTCTCCTCTGTTGATGATCTTCCAACTGTTTATACACAGTTGACTGTGAGTTTCTTGAGAGCAGGTATTGTTTTTGACTTTCTTTGTGTCCCAATAGTTTATTTAGTACACTCTCTGGCACATAGTAGGTCCTTAATAAATGCTTATCGATTGACTGACTGAAAGCATCAGGAAATCATCCCACATAATAGACATTCCTTATGATTTATTTTTGACACTCCCCTTCCCCCACCTCTTTTCTCCAGACCTCTGAAGGATGGTAGAGAAGAAAATCAGGTGATGAATCTTTTTTTCTATGTTCACAACAGTATACATAGTTCCCTTACTAAGTATAGACTTCTCAAAAAGCTGACAAAGACAAACTCAAGTTTACAATCCTCATTTAACTACTAAGAAGCCAAACTGAGGGTCAGAATTCTTTTGAATCATACACCTCTTAATAAGTTCCTTACACTCAATCAATCAATTGTAAGAGAGGCTCATTCTTTCTTTCTTTTGCCCCATAGAAGGTGAAAATGGCAAGCTAGGTCTTAATGACTTGACAGCAATGGTAAGTTGGCACAGCCACCCCAAGATGACTCAGTGTCTGGTCAGAACCCAGAATTACCCAGCGCCTTCATTGCATTCGTACATCTACCAAAGAAGGCCAGAGTGAGGGAGTGACTTCCTGGTCACATGAGCTGATTAACTGGACTCCTATCTTGATCTAAATTGCCACTTCAATTCTTCCACATGCACTAAAATTATTATTATCGCTGATTTTCCCCATCTACTTTATTAGCAAATGCCTTGGGTTAATAAACCCTCATGGTGTTTATGAGCACATGATAACTTTATTCCCTTAGTGTACCCAATGTCACTGTGGGGCAACAGGACCTACCACTTAATTAGATTATATAACTGTCAGGAGTGGGTGAGGTTTTGAATTTATATGTCAATTAATATTTAATAGTGTTTAATTAACAATTCCCCCTCTCCTTTCTCCACCTCTTGCTTTCTCCCTTATGCCTTCTTTCTCCTGTTATTGCTTACTGGCAGACCAGCTCACTGGGACTGGATAGGGTAGCACCAACTCACTAGAGGCTATTTTCTTTATGTATTTGACATGACTACATTGAAAGAATGTCTGGGAAGAAAGGTTTGTCATCCTTATGCTTGGGTCTTGGGTCTTACTTGTTTGGAGATCACTGGATCATAGCTATAGAGTTGGAAGAGTCCTACAAGGGTCATCTGGTTTTACAGACGAGGAAACAGTAAGAGAGAGAGAGAGAGAGAGAGAGAGAGAGAGAGAGAGAGAGAGAGAGAGAGAGAGAGAGAGAGAAGAAGAAGAAGAAGAAGAAGAAGAAGAAGAAGAAGAAGAAGAAGAAGAAGAAGAAGAAGAAGAAGAAGAAGAAGAAGAAAGAAAAGAAGAAGAAAAAGGAGGAGGTATTAAGTCAGATAATAAAACAAAAAGACTGTAGGGTTGGTTCCACTAAGTCTATTATATAGCTGCTTTCAAGGTGTGTTTACAAAGGAAGGAACTGTCCTTGGTCATCTACCTCAAATCCTGGAAACAATTCACAAAATGAAAGACTATAATTATTCAGAAAATGTCCAAGTATCTTGCATATATAATCATCTTATTTTTCACAATATCTCTGAGAGGCAGATGCAACTCACTTCTTTCACAAACAAAGTGGCTGACCCATAGATGAATTTGGTCAAAGTCATAAAACAAGTCCATAACAAATCTATCAAAACCGAACACAGATTTCTGTGTTCTTGAGCTCACCTTTTTTTCTTTTCTTTTTCCACACAGAAGACTCTCTCCCTTGGAATTCTGATATGAAATGGAGAAAGGATGTTTGCAATAATTTCCCAAGCTACCTACCACTCTATTTCTGCCTGCCCTGCTCTGAGAAAAAGCTGAGAAAAGCTTCCTCAAGCTAGCAGGCTCAACATGGGTCCATAGGAGAACTTAAAGAAAGAACACACCATACTAGAGAGAGACCACATGCAGCCCAATGAAGGTATCTTGCCTCTGAATTGACTGTAGGTTCTTTTTTTTATTCCTTTATTGGTCCTTTTCTCTTTGAACGTTCTTGTTTGAGAATGCATTTTAGTTGCTAAGAAACTAGTTTCTTATTGTTGACTCAGTCAGAGAGAAGATAAAGCAACTGTCAAAATAACATGTTATTTTGACAGTAGCCATATCATAACCATAAATGATATAGATTATCTATACATTTTTACCCTCACTAATAGGGTCTAAATACTATATTCTCAGATATTTTACATATACAAACAGACACATACACACACATGCAAACACACACAATGTTAACGAGAGAGTACATCCCAGTAAGCAGGGAGTGAACTATAAGGCAACGCCCAGGCACATAAGCATGAACACATACACACACACACACACACACACACACACACACACACACACACACACATACACACATAAGGCTCTCACAGAGAGTAACACAGAAAATTATATATTTGATGATAATTTTTTGTCATAAAAGCTATAAATTTTCCAAACCCCACCTCAAATCCTATCATTTCATTCTTACCCTGGTTTTCTTCCCAATGAGGCAGTTAAGGTACTCTTAACCCAAATTCTTTCTTATCCCCAGAATTTTCCATTTGCTTTTGATCTCTAGGCTAACTATAACCAAGCACTGACATCTCCTTCTTGTGGTTTATGAAATAACTCTACATATGCTCAATTTGAATGGAATTTATCACAAAGAGCCTTGAAAATATTAGGGAATGGAGAGTATATATGGCTGTTAACTCCTAAGCACTTTCTCCCAGATCCTTGGTTATGTTGGTTTCTTGTTGACAGTCCTGTGCCCTGACCCATCCTGTCTCAGGATGACTGTGATAACTCTGAACCTAAGCAGAGTGAAAACAATTGGAGTTAGCATACCTCTATTCACTACCCTTTTCATTTCCCTGATGCCATTGACCTCTTCAAAAATGAAGGACAAACACAAAAATTCATTACCCCAAGTCCTCTCACCAAAACCCCCATTCATGAAGCTTTTGGCAAGGTCAGAAGGGTGCTAAACTCTTGGCAACAGTAAGTTCATATGAAGGGACATATATCTACCAAAATTTCTAGACTCAGAACTGAGTATCACACAAGTGATTTCAATCCATTTACAAACAAAGGGTCTGAACACATTCTGAAAGCTCCAGTCTATAGTAGAAGAATGGAAATGGGATGGCCTCCCTGGAAAACCTTCCTCATCACTCAGCACTGAATCTAATTAAATTACCTCCCCCTATAAACAGCACTCATCCCAACTATGGGCTGACTGTAAAGAAAGTGGTTCAGTCAGGAAAGGGGTTTACTCAACAAGCATTGCAAGTTTTCATCTTTTTCTTTTATCTCTCCTGAGACAGTAAACACTAATGCAAGGACTATCTACTACCTATCTTGCAGGGTTGTTATAAGGACCAATAAATTGGATAATATGATTATATGAAGAGCTATGTAACTATAAAGTATGCTATATCCTACCTTAGACTTTACCAGCCATGTGACCTTGGGCAAATCATTTAACCTCTAAGGGTTTCCTCATCTTTACAATGAGGGTGTTGGATATGATGACCTTTAAGCTCCTTTTCATATCTAAATCTATGACCCTAGAACTGCTTAAGCACAAATATTTACATACCACATGCTTTTATAAGTACTGCACCTGTGATAAATTATGCATATAAATTATATATAAACACACATATATGGAAACAGTGTGTATTTATATATGATGTTATGTATGTATTGTGCATATATATGTTGTTATTTTCAGGCATGTCTGACTCTTTGTGACCCCATATAAGGTTTTCTTAACAAAGATCCTGGAGTGGTTTGCCATTTCTTTCTCCAGTAGATTAAAGCAAACAGGTTAAGTGACTTGCCCAGGGTCACACAGATAGCGAGGGTCCAAGGTTGGGTTTCAACTCAAGTATTCTGACTCCACGTCCAGTCTTCTAGCCACTGAGCCACCTAGCCTATACATACATATTCATACTTAATACAACCTACATATGTGTATGCACTATATGTAAAACTTTTCACATGGGTATCTACTTATGCAAAATCACATACAATATCCATCTATTTATGTTATATATCACATTATATGTAATATGTTTTATAGATCCAATTACTATCCGTTTGATATATGTGTGTGTACATATACCACATAGATGCTGAAAGTCAAGTAAGTTTTTGTCCTTCTACTGATAGTGAGAATCATCTTCATTGAGTGGAAAAATAACTCCTATCAGGGTTAGAAAGATCTGGGTTTGACTTCAACTTCTGACCAATACTGTGAGTAGGTCAGTAAGTCACTTAATATCTTGGTGCCTACAGAGGTAAAAGAAGTATCTCACCAGGAGCTCTCTTACAACAGTGAAACCATTGGTCATGTTTAAAAAAAGTCACATCTCAAAACATGTTACATATACCCACACGCAAACATCATGTCTGGGCCATACAGACACATACATAAGTAAAATGTTATCAGTGTAATACTCTGTACAACATGAATTTGCTAACCAAACCATGATCAAATGTTTAAATCAACACAGAACTTAGATCTGGAAATGAAAAATCATAAGAAGTGGAAAAGAGTTGATCATCTGTTTAGCAAAAATAAATAAATAAAGAAAGAAAGGATATCTCCCTCCACCCCATTATAAATATATCTAAAATAATAAAGTCTTTGAAGTTTGCCAGTCACTCTTGCCTATTAATCCTATGCTATGAGACTCAGAAGTAATGTATTTTACTTTGTGCTAATTATACAGGCAGCTATGAGCCTTCAGGCAGAATGTAACTGTGAGATAGCAAGATGCCAAACAAAGAAAAAAATACTTTAAAAAATGACTCAAGGATATTATTTTCCCATAAATTAACCCTTTCTTTATAGAAAACTTTGTCCCTACCTCCCCATAAAACCACCTTGTAGGTGTAGGTTTTCCTTTGACCATAAGGGAACTGCAAGTTAATATTTGGGTTTTAGGTATTTATGAAGTCTACTTTGCTTACCTGTCATGCTGTGCTATTTTAAAATACTCTTGGGAATTGATCGGGTAATATTAAGAGTCATGAACTGCCTACCTATGGTTGTTGGCCTTGATATTTATGATGCATGAAAAATTCTAACGGGGAGGATCCCTTATAACAACTTGATTAAGTAATGAAACTCAAGTAGCATTTGAAAGTAAAGCTGGTAGAGAAAAGGTGTAGAGGCATCCATGGAAATCAGCTACATTAGGTCACATGACCCCAACACATGTACTGGAGCTGAATTCTTTAGCATTTTTTTCAAAGGGTCAAGTTTTCTCTTCAACTTTTATCACATGCTAAAAACATCAACCTCCTTATTAAATAGATTTTATGGCATGAAGCAAGTTCTCCTTGGCAGGAAATGCTCAGAAACTTGGGCTCTGGTGCCAGTTTTTGGATTAGATTTATTACTAATGATCAAATCACAGGTGAGAGGACATAGTGCTGGTCTTGGGGTCAGGAGCACCTCGTGTCAAATCTGGACTCACACTTAGTGGTGGAGGACTCCTGAGTAAGTCATTTAACATTTCAGTGCCTCAAGCAACTTCCCAATGCTTATTTTCTAAGCCAAAGGGGGTTGGGGGGATCATGATTTGTAGAAGGAGATGCTGAGACTTAAGATACCACACAGGGAAAAAATCACAGATCCCTTGATGAATTGGGTCTCATTATTAATACTACTACTGCCAACATAAAATGCTTTAAATTTGTACATCTTCAATCCAAAGATTGCAAATCATTTTACAAGGTTACCATGTTGACAAGTGGTTGGGTTTATTTAGTGTCTCACTTAGAGAGCTAAAAATATTTTACTAATGCTATCTTACACATTTTTGCAAATCTTTGATGAAACAGCATTATCATTTGTCACAATTTTTTTTCAGAAATAAAAGCCTACAGGCTAAGCTTACTGGCTACAAAAAACAGCAAAGTATATGTCTCAGAAGAGTGGATTTTTGATTTCTAGACCAATTAACAGAACCAACCTTACCACCAAGAATGCATTAGAGACTCCAGATAGAAGATACCTGATCAAGTATATAAAGGAAAAGGAAATGGAGCCTATTATTCTAGGGGTAGAAGCTATAGAGGTTCCTATGGAAGGCTTGGGGATGAGTTGGAGAGCATAATCAAGATTATCCTCATCATAATGAGACAAAACCAAGAATGGAGCATGTACCCTCTGGATCTACAAGCAGATTACCCACATTCCACTGAAAATTTTAACGTTTCTGATTTTATATTTTTCTCTGTTTCACTGTTCATGACAGTGTTTATTCCTTTCAAGCATTAGTAAATGGTTTCTTAGTTGGACTTGATGTTTATGACTCACAAAAGAGGCTAAAATAAAGGATCTCTGTTCTTAAAGATACAAGCAGAAATTATTTAAATGAAATAAAAACAAGAGATTTATGTGGATGCATGAGGAACTCATCAATAAGTTCATATTTTTAGAAGACATACTCAAAAACTTGAATGAAGAACTACTAATGAAAATGAATACATGAGTGGCATGAATTCTTCCCCCATTCATTCATCCAAAAAGTAGCTTCTTCTTTGCTCCTCTATCTTGTTTATGATGTGAGCTTTCACATCTAATCTTTTATGCCTAATCTGTATCTTTTATATCTAAGTCATGTTATCATTTGGAGCTTACCTTGTTATATGGCATAACATGGCGGTCTACACCTAATTTCTGCCAGATGATTTTACAATTTTCCCATCAAATTTTCCTAACAATAAAGAATGTTATACATCTCCTGACAGAGAGGTGATGAGCTCAATATGCATAAAGACAAACATTCTTGTATGTAGCTAATGTGAGAATTTGTTTTTAAATATTGTGTGTATATGTACATTTACAAGGGTTTTTTGCTGCTGTTGTCACTGTTTTTCCTTTTTTTCAGAAGAAGAGCAGTTAGGAGGGAAGAGAGAGAGAGAGAGAGAGAGAGAGAGAGAGAGAGAGAGAGATGGAAAAGTTTTACCTACATTAGAAGTGAAAGTAAGTGGGGTAGGACTACTGCTCTGGGTAGATGGAATGATGACAACAGTTAAGGGTAAGAAGGTCTAAGTCAAGGGTGGGGAACCTTCAGCCTCGAAGCCTCATATGGCCCTCTAGGTTCTCCCTAATAAAAAGATTTGTTCTGTAAAACTTGGACTCTGTCAAAAGGCTACACCAACACTTAGACTATAAGCATTCAACTCTTATTTTTTCCTTCCAAGGAAAACTTTCTTTGGACAGGGAATTATAAAATAAAAACAGCAGAGATTGGAAATCCAAGGTAACTGACTGGTCTACCAAACTACATTTAGCTTCCCTCAGTGAACACATAGTGAATACCTGTGTGAATATATAACATTTCAAGAAATATCTATATTTTGGGCAATAGAAATTCTTAACTTGCTGTATTCTATTGAGATCTTTAGAAAAATTCCTTAGGACCTCCCCTAAATGGGGGGTATTCCTCTATCCTTTTATGAATAGATGGAAAAAAGAAATTCTATAATGTTATTTTACTCAGAGAAGAATTTTATACTTAATGAGAGTGATAAGAGCCCTAAGTTACTTATCAAGGACCTGGGTTTTATTCCTACCCATGCCACTAATCTTGCAAAATGAAGGGACTGTACTAGGTGATTTCCAAGTTCCCTTTCAAGTTCTAAATCCTATTATCTTAACTTTTCTTTCTTAACTCAACATTTATTAGGCATCTACTATCTAGGTTGAAGATGTTGGGCTAGGTGATAGAAGTAAAACCATAACCACAAAAGTTCTTGCCTTCAGCAAGCTTACATTTTTCTATCAACAACCTTCAGTGGTCTCCTGTTGATCATGGGAAAAATACAAATTTCTTAGTCTGACATTTCTACAAGTGGCACCCATGTACCTTTCTACCTTCCAGCTTTATTTCATACACTCCTCTTCATAAATGCTTCCATACATCTACCACTTTTAGGGCTGTATCCCAAAGAGATCATAAAAATGGGAAAATGAACCACATTTACAAAAATATTTATCACAGCTTTTTTGTGGTGGCAAAGAATTGGAAATTGAGAGGATGCCCATCAATTGGGGAATGGCTGAACAAGTTGTGGTATGTGAATGTAATGGAATACTATTGTGCTATAAGAAATGATGAGTAGGCGGATTTCAGAAAAACCTGGGAAGACTTACATGAACTGATTCTGAGTGAAGTTAGCACAACATTGTACACAGTAACAGCAACATTGTGCGATGATCAGCTATGATTGACTTAGCTCTTCTCAGTAATACAATGATCTAAGACAATTCCAAAAGACTCATGACAGAAAATGCTATTCACACGCAAAGAAAAAACTATGGAATCTGAATGCTGATTGAAGCATACTATTTTCACATTTTTGTGACCTTTCCCTTTTGTTATGTTTCTTCTTTCACAATACAACTAATGTGAAAATATGTTTATACGATTGCACATGTATAACCTATATCATGCCTGCTATCTTGGAGAGGGAAGATTGAGAGGGAGGGAGAAAAAATTTAAAACTCATAATATTATACAAAATAAATGCTGAAAACTATCCTCACATGTAATTGGAAAAAATAATATGCTATTTACCAAAGGGGGGGAGTTTCATTCTTTTTTCACAACTTTTTCTCCCTTCCTGCCTTTCTTCTTTTTCTTTTTTTGCATTTCATCTTCCATTTCATCCATAAAGCTTTTCCTGCTTCTACCCCTAGGTGATAGTATTCTCTCCCTACTCAATTTTCTTTAGATTATAGCTTTTGTCTACATGTTATATGCCCTAAATAGAAAACAAGCTTCCTGAGGGCAGAAATTATTTCATTATTGTCCTTGTATCCCCAGTGCCTACTAGCACAGTGTCTTAAATATAGAAGGTGGTTAATTAAGGTTTATTGAATTGAACAGAAAGAAAATGAGAAAATTATAGATGGTTTCTAGGTGGCACTGGACACAAACCACTTCTTATTGCACAGTAGATAGAAATAATCCTTTAAGGAATAAAGGGGAGAAAAAACTGTATAAAAAAGAAGGGTGCTAGATTCTTACTAACTCAGAGGATTTTCGCCTGAAATGATGGAACCATTCAGCAAGACAGATTTCACTGAGGCTTTGAGAGGATGAACAGAAATGAGCAAAACAGATCAATAGCATGCTTATCCATTTTGTTATCATAGCAGTAGATACTGCTATTATCAAGATCATAGTATTATATTATTATTGATTACTCCTTTGGATGAGAAAAAAGTTAAGATACATATATACGATATACATATAGTATGTGTGTGTATACGTGTGTGTGTATATATATACACACACACATATTCAAATGTTGTTAAGTGGATTCAGTAGGTTTAGGGGTTTTAGCCTATCATTTTCACTGGACACTGGGTCCCTTTTCACAGGTCCATATCACCAGTCTGCAAGGACTCTCCTAGAAGTTCATAACGGACCTTCTTATTTGAACCTCACTCAGTCGCTAGTGACTAGGATGTAAGCCCAACATATCTCAGTTTTGTTATAAAGCTATTCATTAAATTTTCACATTTATCACTGTCAATTTTTATCATCACTTTCAGAGTCATGACTTCAGCATTTTTAAGAGGCAGAAAGGCTAGAATTGATACTTTAAAAAGGAAGATACAAAAGCATGGCTCATATTCTAATCTATGAAACTCCATGTGCTCGAAATCAGGCAGGTAAGAAGTGGGTATTATGATCTCCATTTTAAAAATGTCAAAACTTATACCAAACTATGTTTTATGTATTTTTAAATGGATCCAAGTTGTAGAGTCACCCAGTAATAAGACTGAAATTAGAACACACAGCTCTAAAAGACATGTGCAAGAAAGAGCTTTCATAGAGGAGGAAAAAATGGGGGTGGGAAGTGGGGGGCAATATTTAAATCTCACCATCATCAGTACTGGTTCAAAGAGGGGGAAGAAAAGCATGCATGCATGTATATGTGTATATACACATAGATACACACATACATCTCTATATATATACATACATATATGCATTCAATTGGGTATAGAAATCTATCTTACCCAATATAGAAATAGGAGGGAAGGGGATAAGAGGCATGGCAAGGGAGGGAAATGATAAAAGGGATGGCAGATAGGCATATTAAAGAAGGCAGTAGTAATGAGCAAAATAGATTTTTAAGAAGGAAGGAGGGAAGAGTGAGAGCAAGAGAGACAGAGAGAGAAACAGTGCATTGGATGGAAGGAAATACTAACTATGAATGTGAATGGAGGAGATTACTAATAAAACAGAATGAATTAGAAACCAGAAGCCAACAATATATTGTTTACAAGAGACATGCTTGAAAAAGCAAAACATACACATGGAGTTAAAATAAAGGGCCAGAGCATAATCTATTATGCTTCAAGTTAAGTAAAAATGGCAGGAGTAGCAATCATTATCTCCAACAAAGCAAAAGCAAAAACCGACCTTATTAAAAGAGATAATCAGGAAAACTTCATTTTGTTAAAAGGTACTATAGACAGTGAAGTAATATAAAAAAACAATTTACAGCAAGCTTCTCTGATAAAGATCTCATTTCTCAAATATAAGAAACTGAGTCAAATTTATAAAAATATGAGCTATTCTTCAATCAGTTGGTCAATGAATAAGCAGTTTTCAGAAGAAGTAATCAAAGTTATATTCATGTGAAAAATGATCTAACATACTTATTAGAGAAATGCAAATTAAAGCAACTTTGAGGTACCAACTCATACCTATCAGAAATGGCAAATGGCAAAGGGAATGAGGGAAAATAGGTGCACTAATAAATTGTTGGTGGAGTTGTGAACAGTCATTCTGGAGAATAATTTGGAACTATACTCAAAGGGTTACAAAACCATACAAACTCTTTCACCTAGCAATATTATTACTAGGTCTGTACCCCAAAGGGATAAAAGTAAAAGAATGCATATGTATAATGTTTATAGCAGCTCTGTTTGCATTCTCAAAGAATTAGAAATTGAGAGGATGGCCATCAGTTGAAGAATGGTTAAACAAGTAATGGCAAATGATTGTAATGAAATACTATTGTGCTGTGGGAAATGATAGGAGGGATGGTTTCATCCAAAAAGACAAGTCAAAACCTATATGAACTGATGCAGAATGAAGTAAGAAGAACCAGGAAATTGTTGTACACAGTAAGAAAAATGTTGTAATGATGATCACCTGTGAAATAACTGGTTACTCTGACTGATACAATCCAAAGGACTCATGGTGAATAAATACTATCTACTTCCAGAGAGAGACTAATAAGCTTTAAGAACAAATTGAAGTATAATTTTCTTGCTTTATTTATTATTTTTGCTTTTTGTGATATAACATGGAAATAGGTTTTGCATGATTTCACATGTATAATTGATACCATTTTGCTTGTCTTTCCAGTGGGAACAGGAGCAGGGGGCAGGGAGGGAGGGAGGGAGGATAGAATTTGAAATTCAGGGGGGTGGAGCCAAGATGGCGGAGTAGAAACAGCTCATCCAAGCCTCTCTGCCCCCAGATTCTCCACAAACTATGTAAAAAAGGATTCTGAAAATCTTCTGGAGCCCCAGCACCCACAGAACGACACAGAGAAGCTAACCTCCCGCTGAGGACAGCCCAGCACCCTGCAGGAAGGACCAGCGCAGTGGTCTGGGAGCCGGCAGCGCGCAGAGCGCAGGAGCCGAGCCGAGCCCAGGTCCACGTGAGCCGAGGTTTTAGCCCCAGGGCGGCAGGGCCAGCAGCCGGCTGGAGGAACCCCAGAACACCAGGAACTGTGGAGACGCCAGAATTATCAACATAGACTTGCCTAGGACAAAGTAAGAGGTTAGTGTCCTATGGACTTTGGGACCTGTATTTGGGGAATGCGTCAGCTCCCTCCCCTGGGGGCTAGAAGCTGCTGAGGAGACACGCCACTGTGTAGTTTTCAGAGGCATTTCCGGCTCCCAGCCTACAAATCGTGGGGAGATCCAGCGATCAGTCTTGGGGGGTAATCGCTCTTGCTTTAACCTCCCTGGATCTGGATTGTGATCTAGGGTGGAAGTTGTGGGTGGGTTTACAGCTTGCCAGAAACGGAAGTTGCCCCCCACACGTTCGGGACGAAAATTCCTCTAGCTGGCCTTAAAGCCATAGTGTGGCAACAAGCCCAAAAGTCAAGCAATTAAGTGGCAACATGCCAAGGCAAAGGAAACAGAAAAATGCAACCCTAGACTCCTATTTTGGGGGCATAGAGCGGGAAAAGGACTGTGAGGTCAGAAGTCCTGCTCCAAAAGCCCCAGGGGAAAACATGAGTGGGTTGCAGGCCATAGAGGACCTTAAGAAGGACTTTAAAAATCAAATAAGAGAAGTGGAGGAAAAATTAGAAAGAGAAATGAGAAGGATGCAGGAAAAGTATGAAATGAGGGTCAACAGCCTGACTGAGGAAAACAACACCTTAAAAAATAGACTAGCTCAAATGGCAAAGGAGGCCCAAAAGGGCAATGAGGAGAAGAATGCCTTAAAAAGTCGAATTTGCCAGATGGAAAAAGAATCTCAAAAGTTCACTGAGGAGATTCATTCCTTCAGAGTTAGACTGGAGCAAATGGAAGCTAATGACTTTATGAGAAATCAAGATGCTGTTAAGCAGATCCAAACAAATGAAAGATTAGAAGGCAATGTGAAATATCTCATGGGAAAAACCACTGACCTGGAAAATAGATCCAGGAGAGACAATTTAAAAATTATTGGACTACCTGAAAGCCATGATCAAGGAAAGAACCTAGAAATCACCCTTCAAGAAATTCTCAAGGAAAACTGCCCTGATGTTTTAGATCCAGAGGGCAAAATAGAGGTTGAAAGAATCCACCGATCACCTCCTGAAAAAGATCCCAAAAAGAAAACTCCCAGGAATATTATAGCCAGGTTCCAGAATCCCCAGATCAAGGAGAAAATACTACAAGCAGCCAGGAAGAAACAATTTCAATATTGTGGAAACACAATCAGAATAGCCCAGGACCTGGCAGCTTCTACACTGAGGGATCGAAGGGCATGGAATATGATATTCCAGAGGGCAAAAGAACTGGGAATGAACCCAAGGGTCACCTACCCAGCAAAACTGAGTATTTTGTTTCAGGGGAAAATATGGTCATTCAGTGGAATAGAGGACTTTCAAGCATTCTTGAGGAAAAAACCAGAATTGAATAGAAAATTTGACATCCAGACACAAGAAGCAAGAGATGCCTGAGAAGGTAATCAGGGAAAAGAAATCAAAAGGAACTTATCAAAGTTGAACTATTTACATTCCTATATGGAAAAGCAATAACTGTGACTGATGATATCTTTCTCACTATGAAAATAATGGAAGAAGGGGGTGTGGTCATATGAATACATATGTGAATGTGTGTGTATATGGTTACAGTTATATATGGATAGAGGGCATAGGTTGATTTTGTTGGGAAGGGAGAGTACTCAAGGGATGAAATTATGAGGTGAGAGAGGAAAGTGGCAAGAGGAGATGGGGAGAGACATGGTAGGGTAAACTATCTCATGTAGGGGAAGTGGGTGCAAAGGAGGGGGAGAATAAGGAAGGCTAAAAAGGCAAAACCACATTCACATTGAATTTGGTTCAGGGAGAAAATGACATACATACTAAATGGGATATCTCAACCTGCAGCAGGATAGGGGGAAGGGGGATGAGAGGAGGGATGATGGATGGGAGGGCATCCTTGGGGTGAGGGGAGGTTGGAAGTACCCACTATAGAAGAGGGACAGGATCATGTAGGGAATGGACCAGGTGGGGGGTGGGATGAGTGGGAGGGAATTATAAGCAGCCTTGTACAATATATCTACTATGATAATGTTTTGCATAGCTAGACATGTACAACATATACTGAATTACTTATATCCCAAGAAGGAATGGGTGACAAGGGAGGAAGGAAATGGATCTGAAATTCAAGGTCGTAACATTAAATGTTTCAAATATATATATAAATACTCTTATTAATACTCTTTTGCCTATAATTGGGAGATAAGATGTGCAGGCATTGGGACACAAAGATTCATCTTCCTCTAATGGAAAAGTCGATGGGGGTATGGGAGAAGGTATGGGAGAGAGCAGATTGGAGGAAGCGATATCTTGTGGGACTGCTATTCTGGGAGGTTGGGTAGGGGAATAATGGGGGGAAAATGATTGTAACTCAAAATCTGGCGGAAATGAATGATGTAAAACAGAAGTTAATAAAGTATTTGTTTAAAAAAAAAGAATTTGAAATTCAAAAAGAATGTTTAAAAATTAATTATTAAAAAAGAATACACAACTCTAGCTTAGTCACTTGTTTGCAATTTGTGATTCTGAAATGAAATACTCTTAGCCAATGCTGCCACCCTTAGCCTCACTCTTTCAGGATATAAGTCTTTCTTTTTGACACATTATAGATTGATTTTTCATTGAGAACTTTTCTTTCAGACCACAGATACAGTATTCACAGATTTCCTATCTCATTATGTATGGAGATAGTATCCTATGGGGAAATTCAATTGGAAGGCCCATGTGGTCAGATAACCTGACACTTCTCTGTGTCTCCCACACCATCTATTACAATGCCTTCTACACGGTATAGGCTTAATCTAGATTTGTTGAATGAAGTTACATTTTTGAAGTCTAAATGAAAGATACCACTCAGCCATATTTGTGCCCACAAATTTGTATTGCTTTTCAAAGGAAGGTTAAAGAAATTTCCACTTTAAAAGAATAAACCACTGGCTGTTAGCCCCAGGTTTACAAGCCCCTCTTGGAATTGATGGTGACATTTTTTCGCTGTTAATGTAGGTGATTCTCCCCCAAGTACTTCACTGTGGCATCAGTGGTACATAAATCAAACACACACACACACACACACACACACACACTTCACCTTCTGGGACACCAGCCTCATATAGATTTTTGTTTTTTAATCTTAAAGACACAATCAAAGTAGTGGCCAAGAGAATTATGTAAATAACTACAAAGTTGACAGACTTCCGTAGTAAAAGGGAGTAGAGGGAGGTTGTCAGTCAAAATCCTTCCAAGAAAATCAACAAGGGCCCACAGTCAATCTTTGTTGCAAGTTGGCTGCATCAATTTTATATTTAGAATATAAATGTAAAGAAGTCCCTGGCCCAGAAACACATTTTTCCCTTTACTAATTTGGATAAAACTCTATTAATACCCTACTCCAATCTCCTATCAATGAGTTGAGGTGACCCAATATTCTCAAAAGCTATGCCAGTAGTGCCTAAGTTCTGGCAGCCCTGCCAAGCCATAAATCAAGGGTTCTTAACCTAAGGTCCATGAATTTTTTTTAAAAACTCTGAAAATTATTTTCTATATAATTGATTTGCTTTCTGATTCTATGCATTTTGATTCATGCATTTAAAAACAGTATTTTGAGAAGGAGTCCATGTACTTTACCACTCAGTCAAAGGGGTATATGACACAAAGGAATCTTGCATTAAGACTTTGGGTAAAGTCCTGGTAACACATCACAGTACATGAACTTACCATGGCTAAATTCAGGGAGGGTCATCACCAGGTTGGCCTCAGTCTGATGAATTTTTCAACCATACCAACTTACCATCTTCTGAGACAACCCACACCATTTATGGAGAGTTCTAATGGTTGGGATATTGTTATTACTTTTGTTCCTCTACCTCCCAATAATCAAATCTAAATTTGGCTCCTTGAAGCCTCTACCCAGTCTCTCTTATAGGGCCACACAGAAGAAATTTAACCCTTTCTCCCACGTAGTTCTCTTCTGAACAACCTTCACCTTAAACAACATTCCCCTTAAACTGAAGTGTCCAAGACTAAACACAACAGTGAGATGTTGTCTGGCCAGAGCAGTGAGACTATCATATCAAGAACTGGGACACAGATTAGAAGGAAGGGTGATAAGAAAATTACTAGACTGTGTTCATCAGCAAGCTTGACACTGTGGCATACTTGAGTGAGGTTCAGAACTTTAAAGGAAGGTGCTTATGGGGGTTACATTAGCAGGATTTCATGTCAGCAAGAATTGTTCCAGATTTTATTCCTAGAAGCTATGTCTCTCATTAAAATCCAAGATCACAGGAGCTTTTTTAGCAACTATTTCTGATTTATATTGGGCTTGCAGTCCACTAAAACCCCCAGGTCTTTTTCATACAAGCTAGAAATGAGGAGCAACATAAACAAAAGTAAAGAAGGTGAAAAATTTTAGGTTAGGGGGTGGCTAGGTGGTGTAGCAAATGGAGCACCGGCCCTGGAGTCAGGACAACCTGAGTTCAAATCCAGCCTCAAGACACTTGACACACTTACTAGCTGTGTGACTTTGGGCAAGTCACTTAACCCCAATTGCCCTTCAAAAAAAGTGAAAAAAAACTTTAGATTCCACATGTTCCTCCATGAAGAACATATGGTTTGGTAGATATTTCATCTAGCTACACATATAACCATGTGAGACACATGTAATAGAAAATGCCTTTAATCCAATTTTCACTCTCTTCCACACTATGTACAGTTCTATGTCATGAACTTTGTGAACCTGACAGGAATCTTGCATGATATAACTTTAAGAGAATATGCAGGGATGGTGAGTGTCAGTAGCATGGAACCCTGGACTCAAAGAACTTTCATATTAATCTCATTCTTTTTGGTGCATAGTTCAGTAGTATTCTACTGCCTCATTGGGATGGGATGGAAGTGAATAGCATCATCTAAAGAAAACACACACACACACACACACACACACTAGAACTCTATCAGAAGGCTGTGCTCAACCCCAGGAAAAGAGACGCCACTGTGTTGCTTAAATGAAAAGGAAGAAAAAGGCAAGAGAGGGGAAAAAAGTATAATCATCTAAACTTTTAAAGACAGCCATTTGAGCAAATTACCAGATCTGCTTTTAGAAATGAGAGGGGAAGAAAAAAGCTCATTTCTTTTGAGGCAAAATTGAGCAGGTCAATGGCTGTGACAATTCTCTCAATAACCACTAACAAAAGACCAGTTTGGGTGGTTAGGGAAGCCGCTCAATAGCAGGTATTCATTGAATCTCAGAATAATTTCACTTACCACAAGCTGTGAGAGAGAACCAAGCACTGGGTAGAATATAGCCTTCTAGGTAACACATCAGCAGCTGAGGTGGAAAACTAAAACCTACAACCAAACACTTCTTGAGCTTTATTTCATGATTATTTACTCAAAGGTTGGGAGCTGAATGTGTAGCCCATTTAAAGATATATCAGTAGGCAGGACAAGTCTATTATAAAGAGTATTCAGTGTGTGTGTGTGAGAGAGAGAGAGAGAGACAGAGACAGAGACAGACAGAGAGACAGAGAGAGAGAGAGAGAGAGAGAGAGAGAGAGAGAGAGAAAACATACATGTGTAATGTTCAGGATAGGAAAGTCACTTCATATTTCACATATTTTTCCTTAAAATATAAAATTTATAGTATGCTAGTGAGTTTCATAAAGAGGCTTCTGTAGACTGAATTTCATTTAAGCCATTATTAGCTACTTCCTAGCCATACGGACTTAGGAACAATTGATTTGGGTCAGTCAGAGTTTCTTCTTCTCTAATGTGGGGAGAAAAAATACTCCTACTATCATATCGCAAATTTGTCATGAAAATAAAATAAAATAAGGGGCTCCAATAAATAATCTTCTGATTCTAAATCCTATGAGCCTACAATCTGTTCAAAATAATGACTTTACATATAAGTATGCTCACCTACTCTATTTTCCAAGAAAGCTGTGTACTCTTCTGGTCTCATTACTTTCTTTCCAAGACAGAAAGGGGAGACAGATAGATAGATAGACAGACAGACAGACAGACAGACAGATAGATAGATAGATGATAGATATAGATGAGAGAGAGAGAGAGAGAGAGAGAGAGAGAGAGAGAGAGAGAGAGAGAGACAAAGAGACAGGGAGAGAGAGACAGAGACAAAGAGAGACAGAGACGGAGAGAGGGAGAGAGACAGAGACAGAGAGAGAGACAGAGACAGAGAGACAGAGAGAGAGAGAGACAGACAGACAGACAGACAGAGAGAGAGAGAGAGAGGGAGGGAGAGAGAGAGAGATGAAGATTTGATTCTTTCCACCAAACTTATTAAATAGTTTTAAGGACCAAGCCACAACAAAAAGAGAAGAAAAGAATGCATAAATGTAGTACAAACTACCCAAAAGAAGACCATCGATATTGGACACTGACATCAAGCCAACGGAGGAGTTTTAATTCTGAGAAGAGCAGACTTGGGGTGGGGAGAAGCAGGAGTAAGTATCACAGAGGAGGACAAGAGAACTGTCATAGAGTATCTGAAGAGCTTACTCTGGATGAGGGATTAAGATTGTCCTGCTGGGCCCCAGAGGCAGAAACTAGTAGGAGTGGCTTAAAAAAAATGCACAGAGGCAAATTTAGGCTTGATGTAAGGAAAATGATAATGGTGATTAAAACTGTGCTGAAGTAGAACAGACAACCTTCACTGGAAGCATTCCGGTGAAGCCTGGACAACGACACACTGGGATAATGCCTGATCAGGCCTATGGTCCCTCTACTTTTTAGAATACCCGGCTTCCTTCACTACTTAGCTCACATGCCATCTCTAGCTAGAGATGTTACCGATTATTAATGTTGTCTCCAAATTATCATTTAAATGCATGCCTGTTTACGTTCTGTAGCATCCTCTCTCGATAGAATGTAACCTCCTGGAGTACTTGGTTATTTTTTATCTTTCTTGCCTAGCACATGCCTTGCCTCTGATATGACACTGGGCGCCTGTGTTAAGTTCACAGGACTTAAATCTAGACTTGGAACAATTCTTGCTGACCTCCTCAAATCCTATTAAAAAGGTCCCCCACTGAAATTCTGGGTTTGACTAAAGCCTGCCACACCATCAATGATGCCAATGTATCAAATTAGTACAAGTCATTTTCTTTTCATTCCCAGGTCTTGATATTTTTTTTGCTGCCATAAGCTTTCTCTTAACTCTCCTTGCCTGTCTCTCCACCTTCAATGGCTTCTCACTGTCCCAGCCTCTCTGTCTCACTCCCCAGTCTGTCTGTCTGTCTGTCTTTGGTTCCATTGTCATTCTTTCCTGACTTTGGGTGCATTTCCTAGCTTGTGTCATTGTTACCATCTGCCTATTTCCTAGAGGATAATGCATATGTCATTACTCCCAATGGACCTCTCTTTTCTTCCTGTTTCCCTTTTCTTTATTCGGGGAGCAGAGAACTGGATTTCTCTCAGAGAAAAGAAGGAAGATGAAAGGAGGTATTAGGCTGAGATGAGAGAGCGTGGAATGAGAGAGGAAGGTGTCAATTAAAAAAATGAGCCCCACCGCATCCCCCTCCTGACAGGTGGGGTGAGTGGAGCTGACAGCCATTGCATTAGCTGGCTTTGGTGGATCCCTCATGTCTTGTGGTCCCCTGAGCTCAGAATCAGTGATTCCAGGGCAGGCGGACACACTCACACATTTTGCTTGGTGTACCAATGCCTCCCCCGCAGCTATTTCTAATAATGGTAATTATAATGATTTGAGGCTTAAGCAGGGCAATTCGGGCCTGAAGGCAGATTGTAATGAAGCAGTCAGGGCCAAGGGAGGAGGAGGGACAGCAGTGGGAAAGCGAGGGGAGAGGGGCACACATTGAGCTCTCCTCTTAATGGGGGGCTTTGTGGATTGCACCCTGGGCTATGTTCTCCCTCCAGCAGGAAGTTCCTGTTCTTCAGGATATTCTGAAGTCATTTTCTCTTGAGGAAAGGGGATCCCTTACATCTACCAATGGTCCATCTGGAGTCCAGGGGCTGCAGAGAAGATCCTGGGCCTGGGCTGATGTTGCTTGGGAATGCTACTCTCTCAGTCACATTTTTCTTTAGCTGGTTTCCCCCACTCTTTTTCCCCCTGCAGAAGAGAGGGATGAGTAGTTCTATGACTAGGAGCCAATCTCACCACTTACCTGAGCTTTAGCTTCCTAGTCTCCACAAAGGAAAAACACAGTCCTGGCATGATTCCTTTCACCAGGGTCAGTATGAGGCAAACAACTCTGTAAACCTGAAAGCCCTCTGAAACTGTACTTAACTGAGTTATGGTCCTAGGAGCTGAATGCTTACACCCAGGACTTGGGCCACAATCCAATTACTGCTGATACACATCTTCACATAGGCTCCAAATAGCTCTTTCTATAGTCAAAGGATACACCCTGACTGCTGAAAGACTGGTCCTGATTGCAGTGTGGATAGTCATGTGGCCCACATCCCTGATAGAATGGCCTTAGGGGGAGCACTGATGGGTCTCTCAAGTCATCAGGGCTACCCCACCTCTCCTCACTGTCCTTATTAAAGCCATTCATTCTGAAAGCTAAATGAATATGTTTCATCTTCAAATGCTGGAAAACAATAGAAGGCAGCCAGAGATGTGTCTAGAACAATACCGACTTAATCACTACTATTCCTCTCTCTCTCACTCAGGGATCAGATGACAATTCTTTTTCTCCCTTTCTGTTAATATCTCTACACAATCACTTGTGCACATACATAAAAATACGCGAAATGCTATGTATGACATACGTTTGAAATATACTGACATATTATGTATCTGTATAATTTCAGCTAATACTAAATTAGTATATACTACAAGAAGCACTTTGTATACATGTGTGTGCATGTATGTATACATGGCATACTATGCTATCCAGGGAGAATGCTTTTACATAGCAATCCTCAACCTGCATGATGGAGACTCCAAGAGATTGTAAGCCTCCTGCAAAGAGTCTAAAAATCCAAATACACACCAAGCACAATCACTTTGACCTTTATTTACACATAGTGTAACAGCCTAAGAAAAAAGCAAACATAACTTTTGTAACCTGAATAAATAATAGCTCATACATGTATATATCTATATGCATGTGGATAATGATGATGATGATGATGATGATGATGAATGTAAATGATGATGATGATGATTATAACACCCAGTCTGAGTCCAGTCATTTGGCTGGTTCTTAAACCATCTAATTGTATTACTGTTTACTTCCTCTCTTTGCATCTTCTTTCAAATTGGTGTCAACCAATTAATCAAACCACTAATGACTAAACTTGGGGTCTATCAATCCAAACAAAATCCACCTAATTGTACTAATATTTATCCTACATTTGAAGAAGACCCTGTCAAATGCTTTGCTACAATCCAGGTAAACTGTATTTATACAATTCTCCTGTTATACCTGTCCAGTATCTCTCATCTGTACCACGGGTATCAAACTCAAATAGAAATGGATCCTCATGGGCCATTTTTTTGACTCAGAAACCCATAAATTAGTATTATCTATGTTGTATTGCATTTTTGTTTTGTTAAACATTTCCCACTTACATTTTAATCTCATTCAGGTCCCACTGTTCTGCCATAGCTTGTTGCCTGCTGGCTTTGAGTTTAACAATTTTAATCTACACACTCAATTTCCTAAGGAAGTTGCCTATAGTTCTTTATTTATGTGTAGTCATATCAACAGATGGTATTTATGTTATAATTGGAATATAGATCTTAATGATTATAACTTAAGCTAAAATCCACAATCTGCTGCCAAACTACCTCTCCGGTCCTGTTTTATATCCCTCCATTTCACCTGCTCTGTTCCTCTATGTCAACCTGCACTCTCTCATTTCTGTGTATTCCTACAGGTCAGCCCTCAGGGTTCTGATGGTACCATTTCCTCATCCCTACTTATTGAAATCCTCTTCCTTCAATGCTCAGCTTAAATGCCAGCTCCTCCATCAGTACTTATACTAATCCCTTATCCCTCCATCCCCAAATCCAAAGGAAAATGATCTCCCTCTTTTCAAATTTTCCTAGTGCACTTTGCTTGAATCTGCTCTTTGTCCTTCTCACACTATACACTGAATTATACTTTGATAAGTCTGTCTTATCATCCAGAGAAACTATAAATTCTTTGAGAGGAGGTAATTAGTTATTGTGCATATTTGTACCCTACATCTGGTACCAGGCTTGGCCCATAGGTGTTATTTAATGTGTTTGTGAAAATGGAATGTAGGCAGTATGCAACATAATGGGACTATTTATATCATACAGATTAAGTACACAGGGTCCTTTAATCAGATTTTATTAATGATATAGGCCCTGGTCTTGACATTCTCATTTTCCTCTTCGCCCTCCTTTGGTCATCAGTAGAATTTAGACTTTGGCCCTGCAATTCCCCTTATCCCCAATTTAGCTCCTTACTAGCCAGTCCAATGTATTTATATTATGTCTCCACAAAGAGAAAAAGAATTAGATCTTCTGGTGTTTCTGGCATTAAAAACAACATCATAATTACTTATACTTATAGAGTGTATTGAGGTTTGGACAGTGGCTGACACTTGTGCTCTCATTTGAGGTTTATAACAACTCTGTGAGATATTGATTCCAGGTATTAACATCTACTGAGGAAATTAAGCCTCAGCCCATCGACACACAGAGAGTAAGTCCCAGGGAAATTCAGGTCTTCTTGACTCTAGGTCATTAGATTGTAAGCTCCTAGAGGGCATGTCCAATTTTTTTTTTATCTTTCTTTATATCCCCACCACTTAGCATAGGGCCTGGCACACAGAATGTGTTTAATAAATTATTGTTGCTTTGACTTGACAACTCCAAGTCTAATCCTCCATCCACCACTTTATGCAGTCTCCCCCCATACCAGCATGTCTAAAGCATACATTTACTGTTCTAGTCCCCTGACTCAATATGTTATCCTGGTCAAAACTGGCTTTTAAACATTCACTAGGAGGAGAATAGTCCCAAGCCCCATTTGCTTGGTACTTGCAAGCCTACATTAATTGTGCTTAATTAATTTCTCAGCATTAACATTTTCTACTAAAGATAATTCAGCATAATAAATGCAAAGCAAAAGAGCTTACTTGAAACCTAGATCTGCTTACTTTTAAGGCATGTTCCAACCACGTTGCTTCATCAAGCCACTGCTTGATATAACATTATCTATCACTTGGAAGTTTAGAGCATAGTCTGGGCCACTCAAGAAATTACTGATAATGCTCAATTCTTATGCAGAATGTTTAGTCCTAATTTGTATTATTGTGGGATGTCTAAACCAACTTGCAGCAACATTTTTTAAAACAAAGTCAGTGTAACAAAAGAATTTAGATCAGTCTAAGTAGTTCACTCTAATAATAACAATAATAATAATAACTCATTTATATAGTGCTTTCAGCACAGTAGCTTATGTGCATTATCTCATTTGAGTTCTACTACAATCCTATGAGGTTAGTTTTCCTCAGAGTAGAATTATAATAGGATTTGAATTGGATATGCCTGAATGCAAGAAAAATATATTCATCATACTTTAGACACATACACATATAGGTCCACATAAAATAGATACCCCATGGAAGATATCCTACCCATCACTGGGAAATGCTAGTTTTGATTAGCAATCTGTCTCCTTACCTTTTAAATTGTGGGCTTCTAGTAATGGAAGACATATATAGATGCAAATACTCCTACAGATATATACACACATCTGCAGTACATATGGAACATAAGTCTAAATACATATGATAATGTTTATGTGTAAAAATTGGTCCATTTGCAAATAAGCCAGCCCAGATGAAAACTAGTAGACAAAATCTTCTCAACTATGTATATAGGGGTGGGAAGGTATGATGGAATGCAAGATTCATGACTTAAAAAAAAAAACAACCCTACCCCAAACACTGCAGATTTTTAAAAATCTCTTAAGTTGTGTTAAAAAAGAGGATTCACTAAAGAACTCTGCTTTTATTTAATTAAAAAAAGTTTTTAAAAAACAATTAAATAATTTTTAAACTTCACTTTCATGAAACATATGAAACTGTCTTCTTCTGAAAACATAAAAAAGTACAATCAATTTTTTAAAAATGATTTTTTAATTAGTTTCATTATCTTTACTTATCTTTTAAGCCCTGGATCAAAGTTCCCTTAGAGAACTTTTGAACCCTATCTTTATACTTTATTCTTGATTTGGATCATTTTACTTCCTCAAAGGTTGTGGCCTTCATTCATGTTAGTTCCACAGTGCAAATCTCTCATTTATCTTGTTTGTACATAGTTGTTTGCATGCTGTCTCTCCCATTAGACTGTAAGCTCCTTGAGGGCAGGGGCTTTCTTTTGCTTTTCATGGTATCCCCAGTGCTCAGCACAGTGCCTGACATAAAGCAGGCCCTTAAAAGGCCTCTGCCAATGCAAAGCCAGGTCAGATTCAATGGAAACAGGTAGGTGCATGCATGTTAGAGGCATCATAGACAGAAGAGGAGCATTATACAGAGTACCCGGTGTTCTCCTGTTGTACCTAATAATAAATCCGACTGAAGTAGACAGGGAAGGTGGGCCTGAGGAGAGAATCCTTCTTTGTATCTCACTTAGGTTCATCATTAAGGTTGGACTAATGGAAAATTTATTGAATGACTCCTGCAGCCTGCACAGCTTCTAGAGAAAATATTTCCCTCTGACACTTTAATAAGTACACTAGGAATTGTTTGGGCTGGTACAGAGGGCTTTTAGACGCTTCCTTGGAAAATGCCCAGGGATGTATAATTGCTAGTCTCATCCCTGCCCTGCCCCCAAGTAGATTTTAAAGGTCTGGTTAAGGGTCATATGTATCACAGATTTAAAGAGCTGAAAGGTCCCTAGAGAACATCTAGTCTAACCCCCTCATTTCACAGATTGGAAAACTGAGGTCTGCATGGCAAAGATACAAGAGTAAGTGGCGGGCCTGGAATTTGAACTCAGGTTCTCTGATTCCAATTACAGCGTTCTTTTCATTGTGGGGCTTTGCTTCTAGTTTTTCTACTACTTATTCCCACTCTCTAGCTGACTAGAAATAGCTTCTATATTTTTGCTCTGATACCCAGGAGTAAATCGCTCCTCCACCTTGGCGCAGATATATAGTAGGGTTTTTCAATGACTCACAAAATCACTGACATAGTAACCTTAAAATAAACACGGACTCCTCCATTCGCTAAGGGAGGGTGATGCCGCCTTGGTAGACTCTTCCCAGATCATCAGGCTCTTCCAGCCAACACTGCAGCAGCCCTACCAGCAATCCCGCAAGGTAACACAGGGCCTGACAGCTGCCTTCCTTAGCAAGGCAAGGGTGCTGACCTTCCTTCTGCCCCTCAGTCCTTTGGTGGCACGTGGTGATCCGGAAAGGTCAGGCCATGCGGATACTAATCCAGTGGCAGCAGCGGTGGTGGCAGTGGCCGAACCCAGGCCACCATGGAGAGACCTGTGGGGCTCAGGCAAGCCCCGGTGCCTATGCTCACTTATGTGGCAGACTTCATAAGGCTCCGCTCTTTGACTGGCGTTGAGTTTATGTGAAAGTAATTAACAGTAATTAATCCTTAATTACAGTAATTAGCCAAGTCGCAGTAAATTAAACCACATCTGGAGCAGATGAGGGCTTCCGAATGGGAGGCAAAGAGAGGCGACAATCGGGGAGACGCTGAATTCATCTGACAGCATCTGATTAAGTCTACCTGTTGACGGCAGGCTCATTTGCATGTTGTTTTTGTTTGCGTTTCCCAGTAACCCTTTCAACGGTATTCATGGCCTGGACCTCTCTGTCCCCCTCTAAATACCAGTTAGGCAGCCCTGCTGCTAAGAAATGAGGGAGTCCCTCCATAACCAGCAGGGACCTTTGGTTTCATTTGTATGGGCTTTATGGATGTGTTTCCCCCACCCCCACCGAACAAACAAAAATATACATAGCAGGACCTCAACAAAAAGCAATGCAGAAGGGAAGAAGATGAGAAACTAGGTATGGAAACTGTTTAGAGTCTGTGTATGTGTGTGAGTGTGCATGCATGTGTATGTGTGAGTGTGCATGCATATGTGAGTGTGTGTATGTGTGTGAGTGTGCATGCATGTGTGTATGTGTGTGAGTGTGCATGTGTATGTGTGAAACTGTGTGTGTATACACACAAGTGTGCATGTGTGTATGTGTGAGTGTGCATGCATGTGTGTGAGTGTGAGTGCCATGCATGTGTGAGTGTGCATGTGTATGTGTGAGTGCATGCATGTGTATGTGTGAGTGTGCATGCATGAGTGTGTGTATGTGTGTGAGTGTGCATGTGTATGTGTGAAAGTGTGCATACAAGTGTGCGTGCGTGTGTGCGTGCATTACTGGACATAAGGGAAAAGTTATGTTATCACTAAATCAGTGTGAGAGGAGAAGGAGAGAAGGATTTGGTAAGATACTCCTCTGAAAGTATGCAAGAGAATCAGGCCTTAGAAAATCCTAGACACACCAGACACAGGTATTCCAGCCTTTAAAGACCTGTCATAGGATGGCGGAGTAGAAACAGCTCGTCCAAGCCTCTCTGCCCCCAGATTCTCCACAAACTATGTAAAAAAGGACTCTGAAAAACTTCTGGAGCCCCAGCACCCACAGAATGACACAGAGAAGCTAACCTCCCGCTGAGGACAGCCCAGCACCCTGCAGGAAGGACCAGCGCAGTGGTCTGGGAGCCGGCAGCGCGCAGAGCGCAGGAGCCGAGCCGAGCCCAGGTCCACGTGAGCCGAGGTTTTAGCCCCAGGGCGGCAGGGCCAGCAGCCGGCTGGAGGAACCCCAGAACACCAGGAACTGTGGAGACGCCAGAATTATCAACATAGACTTGCCTAGGACAAAGTAAGAGGTTAGTGTCCTATGGACTTTGGGACCTGTATTTGGGGAATGCGTCAGCTCCCTCCCCTGGGGGCTAGAAGCTGCTGAGGAGACACGCCACTGTGTAGTTTTCAGAGGCATTTCCGGCTCCCAGCCTACAAATCGTGGGGAGATCCAGCGATCAGTCTTGGGGGGTAATCGCTCTTGCTTTAACCTCCCTGGATCTGGATTGTGATCTAGGGTGGAAGTTGTGGGTGGGTTTACAGCTTGCCAGAAACGGAAGTTGCCCCCCACACGTTCGGGACGAAAATTCCTCTATCTGGCCTTAAAGCCATAGTGTGGCAACAAGCCCAAAAGTCAAGCAATTAAGTGGCAACATGCCAAGGCAAAGGAAACAGAAAAATGCAACCCTAGACTCCTATTTTGGGGGCATAGAGCGGGAAAGGACTGTGAGGTCAGAAGTCCTGCTCCAAAAGCCCCAGGGGAAAACATGAGTGGGTTGCAGGCCATAGAGGACCTTAAGAAGGACTTTAAAAATCAAATAAGAGAAGTGGAGGAAAAATTGGAAAGAGAAATGAGAAGGATGCAGGAAAAGTATGAAATGAGGGTCAACAGCCTGACTGAGGAAAACAACACCTTAAAAAATAGACTAGCTCAAATGGCAAAGGAGGCCCAAAAGGGCAATGAGGAGAAGAATGCCTTAAAAAGTCGAATTTGCCAGATGGAAAAAGAATCTCAAAAGTTCACTGAGGAGATTCATTCCTTCAGAGTTAGACTGGAGCAAATGGAAGCTAGTGACTTTATGAGAAATCAAGATGCTGTTAAGCAGATCCAAACAAACGAAAGATTAGAAGGCAATGTGAAATATCTCATGGGAAAAACCACTGACCTGGAGAATAGATCCAGGAGAGACAATTTAAAAATTATTGGACTACCTGAAAGCCATGATCAAAGGAAAGAACCTAGAAATCACCCTTCAAGAAATTCTCAAGGAAAACTGCCCTGATGTTTTAGATCCAGAGGGCAAAATAGAGGTTGAAAGAATCCACAGATCACCTCCTGAAAAGATCCCAAAAAGAAAACTCCCAGGAATATTATAGCCAGGTTCCAGAATCCCCAGATCAAGGAGAAAATACTACAAGCAGCCAGGAAGAAACAATTTCAATATTGTGGAAACACAATCAGAATAGCCCAGGACCTGGCAGCTTCTACACTGAGGGATCGAAGGGCATGGAATACAATATTCCAGAGGGCAAAAGAGCTGGGAATGAACCCAAGGGTCACCTACCCAGCAAAACTGAGTATTTTTGTTTCAGGGGAAAATATGGTCATTCAGTGGAATAGAGGACTTTCAAGCATTCTTGAGGAAAAAACCAGAATTGAATAGAAAATTTGACATCCAGACACAAGAAGCAAGAGATGCCTGAGAAGGTAATCAGGAAAAGAAATCAAAAGGAACTTATCAAAGTTGAACTATTTACATTCCTATATGGAAAAGCAATAACTGTGACTGATGATATCTTTCTCACTATGAAAATAATGGAAGAAGGGTGTGTGGTCATATGAATACATATGTGAATGTGTGTGTATATGGTTACAGTTATATATGGATAGAGGGCATAGGTTGAATTTGTTGGGAAGGGAGAATACTTAAGGGATGAAATTATGAGGTGAGAGGAAAGTGGCAAGAGGAGATGGGGAGAGACAGGGTAGGGTAAACTATCCCATGTAGAAGAAGCAAGGGGAAGTGGTTGCAAAGGAGGGGGAGAATAAGGAAGGCTAAAAGGCAAAACCACATTCACATTGAATTTGGTTCAGGGAGAAAATGACATACATACTAAATGGGATATCTCAACCTGCAGCAGGATAGGGGGAAGGGGGATGAGAGGAGAGATGATGGATGGGAGGGCATCCTCGGGGTGAGGGGAGGTTGGAAGTACCCACTATAGAAGAGGGACAGGATCATGTAGGGAATGGACCAGGTGGGGGGTGGGATGAGTGGGAGGGAATTATAAGCAGCCTTGTACAATATATCTACTACGATAATGTTTTGCATAGCTAGACATGTACAACATATACTGAATTACTTATCTCCCAAGAAGGAATGGGTGACAAGGGAGGAAGGAAATGGATCTGAAATTCGAGGTCGTAACATTAAATGTTTCAAATATATATAAATACTCTTATTAATACTCTTTTGCTTATAATTGGGAGATAAGATGTGCAGGCATTGGGACACAAAGATTCACCTTCCTCTAATGGAAAAGTCGATGGGGGTATGGGAGAAGGTATGGGAGAGAGCAGATTGGAGGAAGCGATATCTTGTGGGACTGCTATTCTGGGAGGTTGGGTAGGGGAATAATGGAGGGAAAATGATTGTAACTCAAAATCTGGCAGAAATGAATGATGTAAAACAGAAGTTAATAAAGTATTTGTTTAAAAAGAAAAAAAAAAAGACCTGTCATACGTATTCTCTGCCCCCCTTTCTGTCTGTCCCTCCCACATACATACACATATACACAGAGAGAGAAACATATTTGTAGACTGACTGAAAATAAGGCATGCATTTTGATTTATTTTTCTAGAAGTGATGATGGAATTGTCCTTGTCCAATCTTACCGATTCCTCATTACCCTTGTGGTATATATTTTGTAGAGATGCTATATATGGATATTGTCATGAAACAGAGCAAAATGAATTGTCTTCTGCAAGAACGATTCCTAGACCCTTTTAATGGCAGATAGTCTAACCAAGAAACCACCATGCATTCCCTAATGCGTCTTTTCTACTTAGTTCTTCAAAGGAGGTCCAAGAGTTCATCTATGTGAGTACTTCCTCCAGGGATGTATATTTCTCTACATCTTAGTAAATGATCTTCATGAGTCATTCTGTAAAAAAATATCCATCACTTTTTGACCAACTTTTGGATCATAAGCATCATTTAGATGAATGAGGTTTGTCTTCAGTTCATAGACTATACAACCCATTGATAAACTCATAATTCTCTTCTGTCCTCAACTAAATAGATGCTTCCCTCTAAAGTCTGCCACCCAGCCACAAATCCCCACCTTCTGAAGGTCTTTAAAATCTCCTAGAAGCTAGTGCCTTCCCCTCTGAGATGACCTACCATCTGTGATGTCTATGCCTCATATATACCTAGTAATTTACATATTGTCTCTCCATTAGGTTGTAAGAGACTATTTTTGCCCTTCTTTATATATCTAGTGTTTAGCACAATGTCAGACACATAGTAAGTACTTAGTAAGTCTGTTGACTGATTCACAATGATAAAAACAACACCAGTGACAATAATATCAGAGGCACTGTGCTATAGTGAAAAGAATGTCTTAGAATTAGAAGATGTGGCTATAATTGTATTTGCAGCCCACCTCCTACAGTACTAAGAGGTAGTACTGTAAATCTCAAAAGAGGATGGAAATATGAGAAGTTATATCACCTAAGTCTTACACAGGGCTTTATGCTTAAAAAGAGCTTTCATGTACTATAAATTATCTCTTGCAATCTTTCCAGCATCCCTGTGAGGTAGATAGGAACTGAAAGTATTATTTTTTCCACATAACTTTTGAAAATATTCAGACTGTAAGAAATTGAATGACTCACCTAAGGTCACACTGTTTATAAGTGAAGAAGCAAGGACTCAAGACACAGGCCTTCTGGCTCCAAGTTCTGCCTGTTTCCACCACAGCACACTGCTTCTTATGCCTGTAACTCTTGGAAGTACCCCAGAATTACACCCAATTGGCTTGTGCCAATGTGAATGTGTTGGTGATTCTATTTATCCACATCTCTGTTGTTCCTTCAGTGATTTGTACCGATCACTTTCTATCTCTTTTGCTGTGGTCACATTTGTGACAGTTATTTCCATAGAACAGACATTATTTTATAACTTATTTTGTACAAAATTGACCCAATAGCAAGTACTAGACTTTGTGACTATGACATAGTTCTTACTGATAAAGCTATACCACAGGAGTAGTAGATAACAGGGATAGATGTAGAGTAAGGAAAACCCTAGTTCAAATTTTACTTCTGATTCTGTTTTATGCGATCTTGAAAAATTCACTTCTTTCTGAGCCTCAATGGCCTTACCAGTAAAAAGAGGATAATAATAAGAAAAGCACTTACACTGGAGGGCCTTTGCATGAATTAAACAAAATAAAATATATATCTAACGTTCTGGTAAAATGCAAAGTGCTGTATAAACGCCAATTGTTCTGATTGTGGTGTTGATAAATATCACAGGGGCAATGCAGGTTACTGACCCAGTCAAATATAGGTATGAAAGAAAACACCCAGTATCAGCGGTGGAAAGTGAATGCAGCTAGTCAGATGTGAACACTTCATAGGGAGTGTACTGTTCTGTTTTAGAAATATATCAACCCTTTGATTCACTGGAGTATCATTTTAGAAACGACCTCTTCTTCTGCTATAAAAGCTTCCCCAATAGGCAGAAACAGACCATTTAGATTTATTTCCTACCCAGAGAAAGAATCCAGACTAATATTTTTATTCTTTCCGTTTTAAACATCCAAAGTCAGTCCCAGGGGGACAAGGCACTGAAGACCATCTTGACAGTTCTACCTTGATGTGCCTATCACCAAAATACCTGTTTTTTTCCCTTTGTTCCCAACCTCCATTGAAAGGATTAAAGGGCAAAGTGGGCATTGTCTGGTGAATGAAGAACAGTTTAGATGTCTAATATAGAACCATGAAAATCACCAGCAAGAGTTCGTGTTAGAAGTTGGCTGGAGACATGCTAAAGTTCACCTTCTTGGGATCCTCCTATATATATCCAATTCATTATGCCTGAGATAGTAGCTCTCTCCCACACAGTAACACTGATTTTGTGTCAGAGAGAAAGAAATCATCAAGAATATAAAAGGAATCATTAAAAACATACTTCGATGGATAATAAAGTAACGTAATTACTACTCACATTCATATAGCGCTTTTGTGTTTACAAAGTGCTTTCAAATACACTGTCCAGGGGGCAGCTAGGTGGTGCAGTGAATAGAGTCAAAAGGACCTGAGTTCGGATCCAGCCTCAGATATTTAACACACACACAAACAAAAACCTAGCCGTGTGACCTTGGGCAAGTTATTTAACCCCAACTGCCCTCCAAAAAAAAAAAAGCAAATACACTGTCCATCCCTATCTCAGGAGGTAGGTAGGGTACTTCCCCCATTTTACAGATATGGAAACAGAGGCTCAGAGAAGGTTAGCCTTTACATGGAAATGGCTCAAATTCAGGTTTCTGACTCAAAGTTCAGTCTCTTTAGGCTAGATGATGCAGGATACAGAGATCTGTGTATGGCACAGGTAAAGTACATGTTTTTCAAACACTGTGGTAGCATAATAGACTGTTAGGGTGAATTATCAAGCCCCAAACAATGAGAGTAGAAAGAAGAACTCAGATTTGTAAAATAAAAAATCTTTGAATGAGAAGGGTCTCCTTCTTCTGGGGATCGTTTATAATGCAGGGGGAGGTGGGGAGGGCCAATTTATGCATAATTGTTATATTCATACTTTATCTCATTCAAATAAAACCATTTATTCATCCCTTGTTTACCTCATAGGTTTGTTGCATTGCTTAATGAAAAAAACTGCAAAGCTACAGTGACATTAAATAATTTAATTTGGTTTAATTTGATAAATAGTTATCAACTGGCTACAAGACAATGTGTTCTAACCTGGGTAGAGTCTGCTTCAACCTAACCTCAAGAAAATTCCAGTCTAGTCAGGAGCATTATAACAATAACTAACATTTATATATACTGGTTTAAGTTTTATCAGTGTTATCTCATTTGATCCTGGTAACAGTCCTGTAAAGTAGATACTGTTATATGCCCATTTTACAGATAAGAAAACTGAGGCCCAAGAAGTTACTGTGACTTGCCCAAGGTGACCCAGCCAGTAAATGTCTGAGGCAGGATTCAAATTCAGGTCTTCTTGACTACAAGCCCAGAGCTCTAACCCACTTTATCACATATAACTATGACAGAGAAAGATCCAGACAGATTATTCTCAGAAATATGAAGAGGAAAAGATGGTGTTTAGTGAGGGTGAAAGAATCAGGGAAAGCTTAGTGAAGGATGGGACCCCGAAGTTGGGCCTTGAAAGCAAAGGAAGATTTTAACAGTTAGAGATGTATTCTGCATGTGAATACCAAGCATGGTGGGAGGAGAAGAAAGACATGTTTCAGAAACGATAATGGTCCAAGTGGCTCAAACACATAGAACACGGAAGGAGACAGTGTAAAATTCTGCTCCAGCAGTAGACTGTGGCCAGGTTGTTCTATTTTAAAGAAGGTTGGAGATTTTCATCTTTCTTTTTCTTTGGAAACCAAGTAAAATCAGAGGAATATCAAGGGTTTCTGACTCTTGACATTTTGGGGGCTCCTAGGGTAGTTCTAAAAGAAGGAAGGATGTCTCAGCTATACCAGCTGTACTTAAATTCCTTTATTAGTTGGTAGGACCTACTAGAGATTATGTTCTTGAAGCACAGCTTCAGAAAACAAAGGATCATCTCTATTCCATGATGAGGAACAAGAGGAAGCATTCCAGCCAATAAAGAAAATCTTCCTAGCAAGCACAGTTATCCAAAAGTTGAATGGGCAGCCTCAGGACATAGTGGCTTTCCATCACTGAAGGTGTCCAGGAAAGGTTAGATGCCCACTAGTCTTCTGTGGTTGGCAAGAGGATTCCTATTCAGGTACAAGATGGACTCGATGAAATCTGAGGTGCCTTCAACTCTGAGGTTCTGTGATCCTTTGGAATAAGAATTCAATGGAAATGGTGTGCATCTGTATATGTGTGTATATTTGTGCATGTGTGTGTGCAGGTATAGACATACCAGAATTTAAAATAAATAATAAATTTTTATTTCAACAGGAATCTATAAAACAGAATGGTAAAGTTTAAATTTGAGGGCAGTCTTCTTTACGTAGTTTAACAAAAACTTGATTTATTGCATGTGCATTTGTTTATTTATTAGCTTATTTGTTAAGCCTAAAGCAGGGTACTATAGGGTGCCAAGCTGGGAACCAGAGGAGAACAAGGAGTCTCCAAATCTATAGTTCTTAATCACTTACTTTATAACCCACAGGAATGAAAAGGATTTGAAATTGCCTGTGTGATTGGATATGACAGGTCTGTTAGAAAGGACAACCTCTTCTCTTTATTGTGGGAAACATTAAGTTGATTGTATCTGTCCCTATTTAGTAGGAAAGCTCTAATTGACCTTGTAAAATATCCTCTGATTAGGCTACTCTAAATAAGAGCTGGATTCATTCTAATCATCACCAAAAATATTTATCAAATATGGGCTGTGATTCTCACTCATTTGGAGGCAAAGTGAGCTAAACAGACCTTGCCTTCTAGGAACTTACAATCAAAGACAATGACTAAATAAATATTTTAAGATACTCAAAGAGAGATAATAAGAACATGCATTAAACAAATACATAAATAAGTTAATTATTGAATTTTATTATGTGCAAGCAAAGGGATAAATACATTTACTCATTCAGGGTCTGCTAAGGAATCAAAATATTTATCCCTAGAGTCTTGTAACTTAATGAAATGTAAGTTCAGTGTAAAGCTTTGAAAAAATGATATCATATTGCCCTGTTGAGGCATCTATCCAAATATTAGGTTTAGAATAATGCCTGACACACAGTGGGTGTTTAATAAATGTATATTGATTGATTATTTCTCCCACATAAAATGAATCCTACTGTCCACCTACAAAGACTCACAAAGTTTCAAGTTCTCTCCTTAAAATAGGAATATTACATTAATAATCAAGTGATATATTTTTAATCATAGACTATCAAGATCTGGAAGGATTCTATGGGCCATCTAGTCAACCTCTACCTCAACATAGCTGATACATGAACACCCAGCCTCCATTTGCTAGAGTCAAGAGGAAACTTCTACTTCGTGGGTGTAATGGAAATGCAGATTTAAAGATCTTCCCTGCCCCTAGCTTAGGTGCGCCTGGAGCCTGTGACGGGAGGCTTGTTTTTCAGGAAAGCCCACACCTTGATACTTTGTGATTGGGCAGTGGGTCCAGAAGCTTGTTACATTCTCTGAGCCAGGAGAAGGCTATATAAACCCTGAGGAGAGGCTTTGCTTTGGGGCTCACTTTGAGAAGTGTTGTGTGATTTGACCAGATGAGACTCTGGGAAGCCGTTGTTGAGAGCCCCCCGGCTTTGAAAACCCAGATGTTGATGCTTCCCTCTCTGGTAACTGTGATTTGGTATTGATATGATGTTTGGACAGTTTGGAAGCCTGTCTGTTTGATCTTTAAGTTCTGTAACTCTGAAGTTTGGGGTGCTGACCTTTTTCCCCTGAACTAGGTAATGTGTGTTTGTTTGATTAAAGTAAGCTTGTTAACCCATTTTGAGTTGCTTTCCTTCTGAAAAGCAGATCTAAGAACCTATATTGGCAGCTACCCTGGGGATATTGGGGTGCTTGCTGCTACAGTGGGACAATTCATTCTACTTCCAGAGGGGTTGTTTTCTAGAAGCTTTTTCTCACATCAAGCCAAACTTTGCTCCTCAGCAACTTAGAAACCAAACTCTCCCTCATTTTATACCCATTGAACTGTTGGCATGTTGCAAATTCAACAGTCATTTAATTTTAATAAACATTTATTAGGGAAACTGCCCTTAACAAACTGGAAATAAAGAGAAAAATTATAATAATGATATTATGATACAATCATAAAAATGATAATAAGTGACGAAATCCTCACAGTCCCATTATTGGGGTTAAGAACATTGAGTTGGCCATTTTATAGGGGACTCAATTATTCCAACCATATTAATGCCAATTACCAAATAATGTATTTGATCAACCATGTGGTGATCCAAGTAAGCCACCTGGAACATGGTCAAAATAACTTAACCACTTATATCATGGTTTAGCTACTCTATGTCCAAGTGACTTTGGTGTCCCGCTTTTCCCATCAAAGTCTACTTTCCTACTACCAACCCACTCAGTGACCTATTGAATTACAAGGATTTTGGAATAAAAACTTCTTTAATTTGGTCCCACAAGGTAAAAGGAAGCACAGTGGATAGAAGCTGCTAAGAGGAAGATTTTGGTTCAAAAATAAAGAAAAGTTTAACAATTACAACAGCCACTAAAATGAGTTAGTACACTCCAGGTTGCATAGGAATTCTCCTCCCCTTTTGCATATTCAAGTGGAGCCTGGATGATCACCTATCAGTGAATCTGTAAAAATTATTTCTATCCAGAGACAAGCTGGACTGGATGACCTCTAACAGCCCTTCCAACTCTGCGATTCTATGATACTCTGATGCAATGAAACCTGTGGCAAAACAACAGTGTATTCTGTGTGCATTTACACCTTAAAGGTTCTGATTTCTATGGGGACAGCTGAGAATTGATCAAAGTAATAAAACCTGACCACTTCTAAATAGTTAAATGAATCATTAACAACTGTATGAGGTTACTGTTTACAAGGGACCATGGAAGGGCAGTCTAGTGATCCAGTTCCCCTACCTCCCATCAAATGATCCAGATAGGATTCAAGCCTTTACTCTTTTTATTGACATCCAAGGAAAGAGATTCAAGAAGGAGCTTTGGAAACTCATTTCAGATTCTACTAGGTCTTCCAAGTTCTGAGGTAGCTGAAATAATAACTCTTCATGCCTACTGAAGAAGGGCAGCGTTAATCCAATCATAGTGCTAGCCATCTTGGACAAGTCACTTCATTTTTCTGTCTTGGCTTCACTGCCAAGAAATGATGGATTGCTACTTCACCGGGAGGCCACAAGGATTTTCTCATGTAAGCAAAGAGCTTTGAAGATAGGAAGCCAGACATCTCACAAGACCATTATTTTTGTTCTGAAATGTTTGTGTGATGAGTGGGCATCAGATGTTCCTGATTTTTGTGTCAGACTGAGAATGCAAGATTTGCAGTGGCGGAAGGATTGCCAAGAGGTAAAGCATATGCGTCAAGAGTATATTGGTATACTGTAATCGGCCAATCTGACAGGACAGTGAGTGAATGAAAGCTTACCTATGGACAAAGGGACAAAGGCCCTGGAGAGGTCAATGTAAATGCAAGATGAGGAAAAAGGAGGTGAGAAGCTATAGCTTGACAGGAAGGTAAGAAAAGAGACAGATGTGCTGTTGTTACATACTATGAGCATTGCTCTCTACTGATTCCCAGGAGCCCAGGCAGCTTCAACATCTGGTATATGGTCTCCCAGTTTGCAGGCATTTTGTTGGAAATCAGGGAACACTCCATCCCAAGGACAGCTAAGCCTTTTGATGGCTACAGAAAGTGAACTCAACGAAGCCTTATTTCAACCCAAACCTTGTGGGGCTCATGCATCATTAGTCTGTATCATGGTTCCTAGTCATTTGTTCCCTTAGAACAAGGGCTCTGAGTGGTCTGACAAAGAGGAATGGACAAATAAAGAATTCTTCTTCTGCCTTCCCATTCACTGACTGCATGGGGTGAGGTGAATGCCAAGCTTGTGGGGACATAAACACCAGAGGGAATATTATAATGAAAGCATAGCCCCCAAATTACAGTTTACCATGAAGTCACAATATTTGTCATTCAAAATTCAAGGGCTTAGCCTGTTCAAACATCTCTAGAGGCATAATAAGGAGATTTGCCAAATGCATCAAGGGCATATGAAATGGAACCAGGAAGCTAAACTAGACACATTCCTGGTACTTCTCCACTTTAATCCCTTCTTCAAATAAAGGCAGAGGAGACAAGCCACCCATATGAGAACTTCTTCCTAACCCTCCCTCCCCAATTAATTCCTCTGAAGGAAGCAAAGATAAATACCACAAATGCAAAGGTCCCCTTTGCCGTTTAATATGCTTCCATGAAAGGAAGGGCTCCCTAGAAATCAGGGGGCCCAGCCAAGATTTCTACTAAATGACTTTATATAAATTTAACAAGGCACTTAGTGATCCTTTCATCTTGATTTTGTCACTACAAAATAAAGCTTAGAAATGTTCCCTTTTATCTAGAATGATGCTTGGAAGGAACCTCAGAAATCATGTAATTCAACTTCCTACCCAATTCGTAAGGCCTATCCTTAACCTGAAGACCTCTAGAAAGATGGGGAACTCATTTGCCCCAAAGTGGTCATTCCATTTTTGACAGCTCTAATTTCTAGGATGTTAGACTTGAGTCTGATTCCTTGTAACTTTCCCATTAAAGAAATATGGTGGAAGGGTGGATAATAAACTTGAACAGTGTGATTAAAATTATTAGGAAGAGCAAGAGGAAGAAAGAAACATGCCCTATGTGCCTACCGTCCCTGGCACTCTGCTAAGTCCTTTACAAATACTATCTCATTTGGTCTTCACATTAGCCCTGAGAGATAGTTGTTCTTATTATTCCCATTTTCCAGTTGAGGAAAATGAGGCAGAGATAAAGTGACTTACCAAGAGTCTCTGTCTAAGACTAGATTAGAACTCAGGCTCTCCTGATTCCAGGCCTAGCACTCTATGCACTATAATTCCACCTAGTGGCTATTAACAGTCTACAAGCATCCTTACTCATATGGACACATTTGTATGTGAGGAATCAATGGATTTGGACCCTCCTCAGTAGCCTTTTCTTAATCTTCATTCCTCCTCCTAAGCATCTGATAACAATGAAAGCCCCTCTTCCTGGATCCTCCCTTCTCCCTGGGTTTTTGTGAAAGTCCTCTCCTCTGGTTCTTCTGCTATAGATCTCCCTCTCTGTCTCTTCAGTCAGTCAACCAGCATTTATAAATCACTTGCTATGCCTCTATCCTTGAGTAGATTCATGGCATCTCTTCTTTTCTCATTATTCCATCTCCAAGTGATCTCATCAGCTCCCACAGGTTCAACCACCACCTCTATGCAAAATGGCTTCCATAACTATTTATTCAACCTAAGGCTCTCTTTCAAGTTCCGGTCCCACTTCACCAAATGCTTATTGGGCATTTCCACCCAGATTTCCAATAAGAATTTAAAACTGAACATGTCTAAGATAAAATTCATTATATCCCCTCCCCTCTTGGCTTCACTACTTCTTCTTCCCAATCCTCCTTGTACAACCACCTCTAGAAGAATAATAAAGTCTAAATTCCTCATTTCTATGGAGGGTACCACTATTCTTCTCGTTATCCAAGATTACAACCCAAAGATTCATCCTTGACTTTTCTCTCTCCTTCAACTCCACTACCATTACATCCAGTCATTTCTCAAGTTTTGCCCAATTTCCCTTCACATCTCTCCCATCTGTCCCCTCTTCCCCACTCACAGTTACCACTCCTTGGCTACTGCAAGAGCCTACTAAGTGGTTTCCTTGCTACCAAGCTCTCTACTCTCTAATCCATTCTCCATGTGACCACAAAATTTGTATTCCTCATATATTAAGTCTAACTATGTCACCTCCTCTGTTCAAGGAACTCCAGCAGCAGGTACTTGCCTCTCGGATAAAATATGAATGCAGTGTTGGACGTTTACAGATCTTTATACCCTCCATCTATCCTTCCTTTCCAAGTACCTCTACTTCATACGCTCTGTGCCAAAAGTTCTTAACCATCAATGTGTGTTCCATGTATCCCTTTCTCAGTCTGGTGATATATAAAGATTCCTTCAAAAGAAAATGTTTTTAAATGTTGAAAATACATAAATTACAAAGAAAAATTTTAAAAAAGGATTACCAAAAAATTACTAAAAAAAGAAATAGCCCCATACTACAGCTATGAATATATCTATATATGCATGTGCATGTGTGCACATATATGCTCTCCTACATATATGTGCATATAAACATGTGTGTATATAAACACATGCATAGACACACAAATTCATAGATTTCATGTTAAGAACCTCTGCTCTATGATCTAGACAAACTGGTTTCCTTGCAGTTTTCCATAAACAGTGTTACATTTCCCATCTCCACACCTTTGCACAAACTGTTCTTAATACCTGGGATACATTCTCTTCTGGCCACAGGCTCATGCTTCCTTCAAAGTTCAGTCCAAAAGTCAGCTCCTACCTCAGGCTTTTCCTTTCATCCTGATCCTTCCCCGTTACTAGTGCCTACCATATCTTCTCTTCCCCCACCCCTCCCATGACCCACAGATTCTACTTATTATTTCCCACCAAAAGAGTGTAAGCTCCCAGAGGGCAGGGACTGTTTCATTTTCTCCTTGCATCCCAGTGCTTAGCACAGGCTCTAGCCCAGAGTGGACACTTAATAAAGATTTCTTGAATTGAACACAGCACCTTAAAATGTGGTTATTGATTCAGATCTCATTGAACTACAGGAAGACTTATGGATCTTGCCTCTCTGCATAGTACTGAGAATGGGACAAATCAAGGTAACCCAGGCATTTCCACTGTAGAGACTAGGGACAGGAGAATCATAAAACCAACCAAGTGGTTTTCAAGTTTCCACGGAGGTCCTCTTCACGTCTGGGGCAGAGAAAGGAAAGATGCCATTTTTCCTCAACACAGTCAACGAGCCCTCCTTTCCCCAACATGGTTTTGAACCGTGTTTTCAGTAGTGGCCGTAGACAGTAAACACATCTCCAGCATACTTCAGCTCCTTCTAGGCTGTAGGCTCAGGCCCCTCTTCTCATCTGCACAGTTCAAATTAATTATACACTTTAATTTCATGAATTATTAATTTGATTCTGACTCGGCAGCTTATGATTATCCAGCGCTACAGACTATACAATTCCAGCTTCATTAAAACATCACCAGCTGCCTGAGAGACAGACATTAAATAGGGGAGAGCAATAATAAAATTAAGCTTCCGGCGCATAGCAACAGAGTTCTCCACAGCCGTCAGCGTGCAGTGAGGGGTCTGCTGCCTGCCTGGCCCAAGCATAAAGGAGAAACTCCTTTTAAACAAGTCTATTGCCTTTCTCAGCAGTTTGTTTCTGAGGCTGCCACTGCACACACACAGAGTCTCAGCTGGCATGGGTGAGCAGTCATCTGACCATCACTTTCTCTCCACTGACCCATTACCCACATGGCCTCCAGCTTTTAACTCTAAGATAACCATAGATGTTCCAGGTACAATCTGGTTGGACCCCTAACTAGTATGCTACTTTGCTGGCTCCAGATAAGCATCTATGAGTGCTGGTGGCCCAGAGAGATTGCCAAGGAGTTAACAGATAAACCTCGTTCTCCTTCCTCCATCTTACTGGTGCCCCTTAAAGACGGAATGCAAAACTTCAGAGCTTGCATTTGCATGGTACCAACTGAAGCCAAAATAGGATTACTTCCTTTCAACCAGTGTTGCCATGCGGAAAGCACTCAAAAATTGGGAAGGTCTACCTGAACAAGATCACTCCGTATCTAGGATCAATTTTGCCACTTCTTAGGAACACATTCAGCAGCTGGCCAGCTAAAAAAGGAGTCCCTGGTTTGTTTCTGAGGCTTGTATTATTTTTAGATTCCCCCTCTTTTTCTCTATGAGTACATCAAGAAAAAAAATCTAAGGATGATATTACTAACACACGCACATGACCCGCAAAGAAAATTATAAAGTGGGCATGAGGTATAAGGTAGAAGTATGTTGAAGGGATAAAAGAGGAGATGGGATGGGAGAACAGGGAGCGGGAGAGAAGAGACAGATACACAGAAACACCTTCTTCTTCTGTCTCCTATACAAAAGCCCAGTTAAGAATGCAGAGTCCTCTGTGGATTAATATACTACCCAAATAAATAAAACCAGTCCTCTGCCTCCTAGCAACTTGGTGGCAAAACAATTTATAGAAGGAAAATGTTCGAATTTAGACATTCCATTTAGCTGCTTCAGAAATCTAAGGACCCCGAACCTTGTGGGACTTGAAATCGATGGAATTAATTAAGGGAGATGTCCAGTGCTCTCCACTAAGTAATCAGCAGGTACAGTAGACCTGAAATTCTATAAAGAAAAATGGAAAGGGATAACATTGAGGGAGGCAGTGGGGATTAAAAAATGAGCATCAGAGTGGGAAAGGCGCACACCCATTGATCGCTGCATTAGGGATTAAGGCTTCGATGAGCAGCAAGAAGATTCTGTAACAGAAAATGGTTACAAAGGCTGAGCGTGAGCACAGCAGATATATATAACCTCTGACAGCCAGGCACAACCAAGGCAGAGGACAGCTCTCCAGTGAAACTGGGAGCTAAAAGTTGGGGCTTCTTGGGGGGACCAGAGGGAGATGAAGGTGCAAGGTGGCTTCTGGAAGCTGTTTTTCTTTCTCTCTTGAATGATCCTAACCCCCTTCCCCTCTCTGCCCCCTTGTGTCCATTTCCTTGAGGGTAACCTAGGGGACACACAAAGAAGGAGGGTGGCGGGAGGAGAGTATAAAAGAGAGAGCCATTAGGCAGACTTCTTGGGAGAGACTCTACAAACTGTAGATGTCAGCAACAACAACAACAAAAAAAAAAGAAACTCAAGAGAGCCTTTGCAAGCTCATTCTCTCACAGCACTCTGAGATCTGCCAGCGACTCTGAGAGGGAGGGAAGGTAGGGGATTTACAAGGATATTTAACCATGGGAAATAATAACCCTCCATAACTGCCAAGTACGATGCTCCAAAAACTACAATACCCTTTCCAAACCATCAGTCTCCTCCATGGTAAGACCTATACCTGAAAAAGAAGGGTCAGAACTCATCAGGCTGTTTTATTGCATGGGTAACTGAGGAATACAGGACACTGAAATCTTTTGCCCATGGTCATGTGTATATGTATATGTTTGTGTATGTATATGTGTGTGTGGGTGTATGTGTATGTATAATGTGCGTGTGTATATATGGGTATGTACATCTATGTGTATATTGTATATGTACACACATACCCATATATGAATATACATACATGTATACATAGATAGATAGATAGATAGATAGATAGATAGATAGATAGATAGATTCTGGGAATCAAACTAGGGACCCCAATTTCAAATTTAGGAAACTACTCAGTTAACAATAAATGGCCTAGGGGGCGGAGCCAAGATGGCGGAGTAGAAACAGCACATCCAAGCCACTCTTCCCCCAGATCACCTCCAAACTATGTAAAAGGGGACTCTGAATAACTTCTGGAGCCCCAGCACCCACAGAACGACACAGAGAAGCTAACCTCCTGCTGAGGACAGCCCAGCAGTCCTGTAGAAAGGACCAGCGCAGCGCTCTGGGAGGCGGCAGCACAGTGCGCAGTGCCCAGGGAGCCGAGCACAGGTCCGCCTGAGTCGCAGTCTTAGCCCCAGGGTGGCTGGGCCAGCAGCCGGCTGGAGGCACCCCAGAACACCAGCAGCTATGGCGATTCCAGAATTATTAACATAGATATGCCTCGGACAAAGTGAGAGGTTAGTGCCCTATGGACTTTGGGACCAGTATTTGGGGAACGCGTCGGCTTCCTCCTCTGGGGCCTAGAAGCCACTGAGGAGACACGCCATTTTGTAGTTTTCCGAGGCAGCTCCAGCTCCTGGCCTGCGAACTGTAGGGAGATCCAGCGATCAGTCTTGGGGGGTAATTGCTCTCTCTTTAACCTCCCTGGATCTGGATTGTGATCTGGGGTGGAGGCCATGGGTGAGTTTCCAGCTTGCCAGAAACGGAAGTTGTCCCCCCACACGTTTGGGACGAAAGTTCCCCTGTCTGGCGGCAGAGCCATACTGTGGCAACAAGCCCAAAAGTCAAGTAATTAAGTGGCAACATGCCAAGGCAAAGGAAACAAATTAAACAGAAAAATGCAACCTTAGACTCCTACTTTGGGGGCAAAGAGGATCGAAGCATAGAACAGGAGGAGGACTGTGAGGTCAGAAATCCTGCTCTAAAAGCCCCAAAGGAAAACATGAGCGGGTTACAGGCCATAGGGGACCTTAAGAAGGACTTTAAAAATCAAATAAGAGAAGTGGAGGAAAAATTGGAAAGAGAAATGAGAAGGATGCAGGAAAAGTATGAAATGAGGGTCAACAGCCTGACTGAGGAAAACAACACCTTAAAAAATAGACTAACTCAAATGGCAAAGGAGGCCCAAAAGGGCAATGAGGAGAAGAATGCCTTAAAAAGTCGAATTTGACAGATGGAAAAAGAATCTCAAAAGTTCACTCAGGAGATTCATTCCTTCAGAGTTAGACTGGAGCAAATGGAAGATAATGACTTTATGAGAAATCAAGATGCTGTTAAGCAGATCCAAACAAATGAAAGAGTAGAAGGCAATGTGAAATATTTCATGGGAAAAACCACTGACGTGGAAAATAGATCCAGGAGAGCCAATTTAAAAATTATTGGACTACCCGAAAGCACTGATCAAAGAAAGAACCTAGAAATCACCCTTCAAGAAATTCTCAAAGAAAATTGCCCTGATGTTTTAGATCCAGAGGGCAAAATAGAGGTTGAAAGAATCCACAGATCACCTCCTGAAAAAGATCCCAAAAAGAAAACTCCCAGGAATATTATAGCCAGGTTCTAGAATCCCCAGATCAAGGAGAAAATACTACAAGCAGCCAGGAAGAAACAATTTCAATATTGTGGAAACACAATCAGAATAGCCCAGGACCTGGCAGCTTCTACACTGAGGGATCGAAGGGCATGGAATATGATATTCCAGAGGGCAAAAGAACTGGGAATGAACCCAAGGGTCACCTACCCAGCAAAACTGAGTATTTTGTTTCAGGGGAAAATATGGTCATTCAGTGGAATGGAGGACTTTCAAGCATTCTTGAGGAAAAAACCAGAGTTGAATAGAAAATTTGACATCCAGACATAAGAAGCAAGAGATGTCTGAGAAGGTAATCAGGGAAAAGAAATCAAAAGGAACTTATCAAAGTTGAACTATTTACATTCCTATATGGAAAAACAATAACTGTGACTAAGGAAACCTTTCTCAGTATGAGAATAATGGAAGAAGGGTGTGTGGTCATATGAATACATATGTGAATGTGTGTGTATATGGTTACAGTTATATATGGATAGAGGGCATAGGTTGAATTTGTTGGGAAGGGAGGATACTCAAGGGATGAAATTATGAGGTGAGAGAGGAAAGTGGCAAGAGGAGATGGGGAGAGACAGGGTAGGGTAAACTATCTCATGTAGAAGAAGCAAGGGGAAGTGGTTGCAAGGGAGGGGGAGAATAGGAAGGCAAAAGGCAAAACCACATTCTCATTGAATTTGGTTCAGGGAGAGAATGACATACATACTAAATGGGATATCTCAACCTGCAGCAGAATAGGGGGAAGGGGGATGAGAGGAGGGATGATGGATGGGAGAACATCCTTGGGGGGAGGGGAGGTTGGAAGTACCCACTATAGAAGAGGGACAGGATCAAGTAGGGAATGGACCAGGTGGGGGGTAGGATGAGTGGGAGGGAAGTATAAGCAGCCTTGTACAATATATCTACTATGGTAATGTTTTGCATAGCTAGACATGTACAACATATACTGAATTACTTATCTTCCCAGAGGGAATGGGTGACAAGGGAGGAAGGGAATGGATCTGAAATTTGAGGTCTTAAAATTAAATGTTTCAAATATATATAAATACTATTATTAATAGTCTTTTGCTTGTAATTGGGAGATAAGATGTGCAGGCATTGGGACACAAAGAGTCACCTTCCTCTAATGGAAAAGTCGAAGGGGGTATGGAAGAAGATATGGGAGAGAGCAGATTGGAGGAAGTGATATCTTGTGGGACTGCTATTCTGGGAGGGTGGGTAGGGGAAAAACAGGGGGGAAAATAATTGTAACTCAAAATCTGGCGGAAATGAATGATGTAAAACAGAAGTTAATAAAGCATTTGTTTAAATTGTAAAAAAAAAAACAAAAACAAACAATAAATGGCCCATTAAAAAACAAGTCATGAGTGTGAAATCCCCAAGTATTCAGTTGTATTCCCCACCCCAGCAATAAATGGCCCTGGATGACATTGCAAAGCATAGAGCCAAGCCTAGAAATAGGGTTCATCAGTTTACTTAATCCATTTGGGCTCCACTATGAAACTTCTACCATTCCTATCTTCCCTTGGAGATGTCATTCTATCAGCACTGTATATATCTTGTATGTAGTCTCTCCCATTAAAACAAGAGTTCTTAACCTGGAGTCCATGAAATTTTTTTTTTAAGAAAAAAATATTTTGACAACTGTATTTCTATATGACTGACCTAGGTATTTGATTTTATGCATTTTAAAATATAATTTTTGTGAAGGCATCCCCTAAGCTATATGACCAAAAAAAAAAGGTTAATAATCCCAATGCTAAATTATTAGCTCCCTGAGCTCAAAGAATGTGGGATATGTGTGTGTGTGTATACACATGAAGAGAGAGACACATACATATATACATATACATACACACAGAAACAGTTCTTTGCTGGCTGATATTAAAGTAACTGGTAACCAAGGAGAGCATTAGATACTCCAAGAAAACAGTTCTAATATTCCTCTGGGAAAGAGTTGTCTCCATGAGGGAATCTTCTACGGACTTCTACAGTCTTCTGTCCCTAGCACCCTACTGCTGTGTCTGGAACAGCTCAAGAAGGAAATCACAAGCCTCCTATAACCTAACCTAGCCCCAGTGCAGCTAAAAGTCCTCCCCCTAACCAGAGGTCACAATGCTGTGACCTGTGGGTAATTCAACACTGTGTTATCTGGTCTTCAATGCTATGTATCTCACTCCCTTCTGAAATGTACCTCAACACTAAGCTCCACTTTCTAACACTGGGAGCAAAATGTCATCTTGAATCTAGCTTCCAAGTCCTTGCTAAGATGATGTCCTTGTTTCTAGGGCCCAAGTGGACACATCATTATTTCATAATTATTTGATGTCACAGATGACGCTCCAAGAAGCAGTAGAACTTTATGCTTGCCTTTTCTCTCTGTCTCTGTCTCTCTCTGTCTCTCTCCCTTTCTGTGTGTATGTGTCTCTCTCTTTCTCTCTCTCTGTCTCTCTTTTTGGATTCTTTGGATTCTTACTGGAGGCAGAAAGGGGACACGGTGCAATGAAAGCATGAGGAATTCAGAGTCAAAGGACTTCCATTTGAATCCCCACTCTCCCACTTACTTTCATAGTTTTGATAAAGTCTCATAGTCTATCTAGACCTCAGTTTTTTTCATCTATAAAATGAGGAAATTCACCCCTTCTAACAGTATTAATGACCCCACAACAAAAGCCCCACATAGAAGAATGCTGGCCACGTCCTCACTCTCCAACACTGGGACAAAATGCCAACTTATTCTGGAGAAATGAGTCAGTCATTCACCTGTTACCATTCCTCCAATGGCCTCCACAAGCAAAAAAAAATGCTCTAGGGAATTACATGCAAAATACAACACCCAAGTTCTGTCTTTAAGGAGTTCACAGCCCAGTGAGGGATTGGTGATCCCTTTAACAAGCTACCTGAGATCACTAACCCCAAGAGAGGACTATAGAAAGAGAAATATTGCAAAAAATGAAGCAATCATCTTTGGAAAGATACAGAATTTATAGAACAATTTTACAGAATTTACAGTTTTACAGAACACAATTTTGTTCTCCCCCAACATCTGCCAAATTGATAGCTGACAAACAATTTCAGGACAGCCTAAATATTGGGACTTTTCTACCTCCACTGGGGAGGGGGCGGTGTTTCATATTGCATTCAATATAAACTGGTCCCTCAAAATCAAAAACAACAGTCATACAAATGCAAAAAAAGTATATCCCCATGGGGCAAGCATTTGTGGTAAAACTGGAAATGTTCAGCTTGATTATAATGCTTTGCGAAAAGGTCATCATGGGATTTTAGAACTCTACCTTGAGGACGTTGACTCTGTTTTGAGGATGAACCAGGAAGAGTCAGATTGCCCGAGCATACTGTGTCCACATCACTCTGATCACATGTCACAGGCCAGCAGCTGACTGCGTGCTTCAGAAAACAAATGAATGCACACATGCACGTGCACACACACACACACACACACACACACACACACACACACACAAACACACACCACCACCAAACAGACAAACACATAATCCATTCTAAGACTGAAAATGAGAGGTTAATAGGGATGCCATGCCATCTCTAGTAGAATCTTCCTTTTTAATTTTGTTCTTTTATGTGTCGTCTAATTGTATTTTTCTATAAACCGTAAACCTTAGCTAAGTCTGTTGGTCAGTTAACATTTAATAAGTCCCTTCTCTGTGCAAGGCATTGTGCTGACCATTGATATTATAAAGAAAGGCAAGAAACAATCCCTGCTCTCAAGGAGCTCATAATCTTATGCAGAAACAACATAAAGAAAGCTATGGACAGGATAAATTGAGGAAGAGTCTCAAAGAGAAAGACTGGGAAAGACTTCTTGAAGAAAGTGGAACTTTAGCTGAAATATGGAGGAAGCTGGGAGGCAGAGAGGATGAGGGAGAGAATTCCAGGCATGGGAGAAAGGCAGTAAAAAATCTGGAGTTGGGAGACGGAGTATATTTCTGGAGGAACAGCAAAGAGGACTGTGTCATTGAATTGTAAAGTATGGGGAGAGTAGCCAAGTGTGAGAAGACAACAAGGCTCTAAAATCCAGGTGAGGAACCTGCAGTCTTGAGACCACGTATGGCCATCTAGGTCTTCAAGCGTGTTTGGATTCAGTCAAAGAGGCCATACTTGAAGACCTAGAGGGCCACATGTGGCCTCGAGGCCATAGGTTCCCCATACCTGTGGTTCAATCTAATCACAAGGTTCAATACCTCCAAAGGCTGTTCAGACCAAGTGAAAATTGGCCCCATGTCTTAATGGAGTAGGTTTCTGGCTCTACATTTCCTATTATCTTAGCTCCTCCAAAAGCAGGACTCCAGAATCACAGGATTATAACTATAGAGCAAGAATCCAACACTTGTCCTGGCACAGCCCCTTTAGCCTCCAAAAGGTCAATCTGAACAGGATTCAGCAAAGGATCACAGGAAAGGAACCTTATAGTTCGATCCCTTAAAGTTACCAATGAGTAAAAAAAGTGGATAAATCCAGTGACACAGTTCTCTTTGCTGTTGCTCCAGAAAGATACTCCATCTCCCAATTCTAGATGTTTTAACTGATTTTCTCCCATACCTGGAACTCTCTCCCTCCTCCTCTCTGCCTCCCAGTTTCCTTCATGTTTTAGCTAAAATTCTACTTTCTGCAAGAAATTCATCCATTGCTTTTATATTCCCAATGACATCATAATGTCTGGCACATAGAAGGTGTTTAATAAATGCTTCTCCCTGGAGCAAGAGGAAAGCCACTTTCTCCTAGGATACTGTAACAGTCTCTTTTCATAGACCAGTACTTCTTCAAAAGGTTTTCTTATCCAACTTCTGGTAACACCCTGTAACACTAGCTTGTTCCACTTAGTGAAGTTGACGGGATCACTGCCCGTGGTACATGGCTGGGTGACATTCTGTAACACTTTCATCATCATCTAAAAAAACTGTCATTTGTCCAGACCCCCTGGGGCTGGTCCCTCCTCTTACAATAAATCCCAGTGTGGTGAAGGCCTTATTTATTTATTTATTTATTTATTTATTTTAATTCCCCAACAGTCTTAGAAAGTCCCTTCCAACTCTAAGTTTCTTTGACAATCTGAGTTTAAGAAAGCAAAAGCCACGAGCCAAAAACCATGCCTACTCCAAAGTCAAAACAGTTTACTTTCCTTTCAATTTGAGAGTTTACGACAGATTTCTGCATCTTCAAAACCAGATCCTGCTACAGGGGTAGGATTTCCTAGCATTTCTGCCATCTTGGCATGCAGACTAGATAGTGAAATACAGAAAACACCCCTAAACCCCAAACACCTTCTGTCTTGCCAACTCTATGATCAGGGTTGACCTGAAAGCTTAGAAGTTAACTGCTCATCCCCATCAGTCTGGGTGAGTCACTGTTCATTTGTCCCTAAATCAGTGGTATTCTAATTACCACCCCTAATCCCAACATGCAGTGTAATGATAAAGGGGACAAGGCTGTGTAGTGCCATCCTGTGGATGACACACAATGACCCATTCCTGACATCTGACAGGGGTCTGAATGTCAGGACTAGGACAACAACATGACCCATGAAAAATATTGGACATATTCCAACCAAAAGCCATCCGGTATTCAGTCCAAGTTGCTATTTTCCTTTGCCGATGACTTTAGTATATTTTCATCAGGTTACACTGTAAGACATCATAAAGTAGCTGGTATTTTTTGCCCTGGAGATAGCTTCATTTCCATTGCTGCTTTTGCAAAAGATAAGCCAAATTCTTAGTGATTACTTTTCCCAAGTAAAGATACTAGAGTCTAGCAAGATACCATTACATTTCCATGTTTATGACCACATCTAGAGGCACAGAAAGGAAATGAATGAATAACATAATATACAGTAACACAATGACACAAGAAACAGTAACAAATTCAACCAGGTAGCGGTATAATGGTGGCCTTAATGTTTCTTTTGCAACCAAGATCCTTGTTCCTCTTGAAGTTCCTTTCCCTGTACCATGTTAACCATTGGGCTGAAGTCATTGCTGACTCACCTATAAAATCAGACTCCCCCTAGTGGAAGCCGATTTGTGTATTTGTTTTTTGAGTCGGGGTACCTTTAAACAGTTCAGCCAAAGCACACTTGTTTTTAGAAAAGTCTGGATGAAATAAATGCTTGATTTTGTTTCTCTATCAGAAATGAGGCCCCAGCCCATGGATGGCATGTATCTAGAGTATGTTTGTTCTAACTTTGTGGAGCTAACACACACCTGCCCAAGGAGCTGGGACGCTATATTCCAACCGTCTCAGAGATACTCAAAAGAACTCCCAGCTGCTGCAGAAAGTATTTTTAGCTGCATTATTTATTTGAACACCTGCCCAAAAATCCTAAGCAGAGAATAACCTAAGAGAGGAGGGGCTACACTGGAAAGTTAAAGCAGTACTTTTTTTCCTTGCTGGGTCTATGAATCTATACCCAGACAGTGGTAGAAAAGGGGCTCGTTTCATAGACTCATAGAGTCAGAGCTGGAAGGGGCTCTAGGGGCTCTCTAGTCAAATCCCTTCATTTGACAGCTGAGGAAACTGAGACCAGGAGAGATTAAGTGACTTCCCCAAAGTCAAAGAGGTAGTAAGTGGTAATGTGTACTTTTTCATCAAATCTGTTTCCATCACAAATGAAACTGTTGCCCTAGTACAGAACAGTACACCCCTGCCTAGTATAGCTCTGAAATAGGCCCTGAGAGTAAAATAAACAGTGCTGATAAGCAGACTGATGGCATTTTTTATCCATCTTTAGCATTGGACTCATTCTCAAGAAACTCAAGATCCCTAATGATCAATCATCCTACTAGAGCTGGAAGGGGCCTCCAAGGCCATTTTACAGATCAGGAAAATGAAGTTAAGGGAAGTTTAGCCACTGTCTCAGGATCACACAGGTAGTAAGCATTGGAGGAAGGAATAGAACCCGAGCCCTCGGACTCTGGAGGCCTCTAATGCGGTTGGCTCTCCAACGCTCTCTCCTGGACTCTCTTCTCTCTCCATAATCTCAGTTACTGTATCAGCTTACAAGGGCTTAATTATCATCTCTGTGCAGAGATATTTCAGTGTCTCTTCTGAATTTTAATCCTTTATCATTTGTCTAATAAAATCTGAAACTGGATGTTCCAGGGAGATTTTGAACTCAACACATACAAAGCAGAACTCATCTTTGCCTTCCAACTCACCTGACCCAACCAAACTTCCCTATAGAAGGCCCCATTATTCTTCCCGTCACTCAATTTTCAGTTTCATCTTCTACTATTCACCCTCCTCAGTCTTCATATCCGATCAGTTCCCAAATCTTGCTGTTTCTATCTATACAACACCTCTCCCATTTAACTACTTTTTTTACTCAGAACTACTGTTTTGGCTCAGTCCCTTATCACCTCACACTTAGACCACACTTAGAACAGCACTGGTCTCCCTGCCTCAGTCTTTCTGGTCCCATTCACCCCATACAGTGGTGCCAAAATAATTTTCCCCAAGTGCACAACTGACTAGCTCACTCCCCTACAATGAAATCCATGGTTGACTCTAGGAACAGGGAAACTCCTCTATTTGGCTTTTAGAGCTTTTAGAGCCCTTCAAACTCTGGCCTTGACTCATATTCCAAGCCTCCATCTAATGACTCCTTTTCCCACATTTTTAATTCTATCAAACTGGCCTTCTCTGTTTCTTCACACACTGCATTCCATCTCCTGTCTCTGTGTCTTTACAGTGGGCATCCTACAGGCCTGGGCTGTCCTCTCTTCTCATTTCTGTCTCACAGAATTCCTCAAATCCTTCCAGGTGAAGTTTAGACACCCCCTTTTGTGCTGAGCTTTCCTGATCCCCTCAACTACTAATGTCAACTAACTACCCTGCACTTATTTTGAATTTGTCCTGTCCATATTTATTCTGCATATACTTTTATATGTACACATATTCTCCCCTGAGAGAATATAAACACTTTGAGAGTCACAATTGTTTCTTTTTTGTCTTTCTTTCCCCAGTACCTATTGGGGTATGCTGCATAGTAGGTTCTTAATAAATGCTTTCTGATTGATGGCTTGATTGTCACATCAGTCTTGACTCGTAAGTTCTATTTTAAGGCCATCAAAGAGAAGTGTTCTGCTTTTTACTTATTCTATATCTCCCACAGTACCTAACAACATAGAGCAGGTGTTCAATAAACGCTTGTTAATTGATTGACAGGTTTTACCCAGTGGATCATGGAGACTCACAAGAGCAATGTTGGTAAGTTGAAATGCCTCAGGCCAGTTTCCTAACTGTATCAGGGGTTCTTGAGTTAAGGTTTGTGAATTTAAATACATATGTATATCAATTTATATATGTGTAAATACATGTGTGTGTATATATATATACATTTGTGTGTTTATATGCATTTATAGCTGTATTTCAATTAAATTATTTTTGTTTGTAATCCCAACTATTTTACTTTATGCATTTTAAAATAGTATTCTGAGGAGTGGTCCATAGGCTTTACTAGAATGCCAAAGGGATCTATAACAATAAAGAAATAGGTAAGAAGCCCGTTTGATATTGAATTCTATCTTTTCTCTATTTTGAGACTCCCTCATCTGTGTAACACTAGACTGCATACTATACGTCACTCACAAGTAACAGGGGCTTTGAGATCCAAGAATAAAAGACGTTCTCTTGAATGTAAAGTGCCATTAGATTACATAGTTCAGTGGGTGATGTTCACAGACACACACATAAAAACCCTACTTGGCAGTCACTACGCACACCATTTTTCACAAGATCTTAAAGCATCTTGCTAACATAATTCATAAGCAGAATGTCTTCATTTTTAATGAACCAAATATGCCAGTCACGTGCCTCTGAAGATCATGCATCTCAATTAAAATTACGATTTTGTTATTTAGAACAACTCCTCCCTGCTGAGATTCTGACCCCTCTATATTGCCACTTCAATATGCCCAAGAAGACAATAGACTTTCACTGGCTATAATTGCAGGGAAGAAATAGACAGAAAGGGAGGGAAATGGAGGGAGGAAGGAAAAGGGAGGAAGAAGGGAGGAGAAAGAATATAAATGGTACTAAGTGAATGACCCAAAGATCAAAACACTCTGATTTCATCAGACCAATGAGGCCTAAGTGTTGAGAAGTTGACTATATATTCCATCCTGGAATATTGGAATCTCCAGGTCACAGAATCAGAAATAGGAAGGTACTTTAGAGGACATTTAATACAACCTTCCACATAAACATCACAAGGTTAAGATAAAACATTTTCTAAATACTTCCAAGTCCTCTTTCTTCCTCTTTCCAGCATCATTTACTTTAATTCCTTAGATTAACTTAATTCCTACTGATTTGCCTTTACCAGTCTATAAGGACCACCATCCCCACTGGCATGATCACCAGTCAATCTTGGCTGACTGTTTCCTTGGAACATTCCAGGGGGATGTTTTGGAGGTTTTTGGTTCTAAAGCTTTAACAAAATCAGGATGCTAATCCAAACTCAGGGGTAGCCAGATGCTATGACCCAGATGGGTCTCAAAACCATCAACAGATTCACTGAACACTGCTACTGAGGACTCAAAGGTTCATAGATCTAGAATGGGGAAAAATCCCCGAGGTCCGTCCTCCATCCATTTGTTCTGTACTAGTTTTCAATGAGCTTGTTGAGCTAATGGAGACACATAGCCAGGGCAGAGAGGACTGTGAGGTTATACTGTCCAGTCCTAGTGAGAGAGACAGAGTATGCTCTCCAATGGCTGTACCATCAAAAGCAACTCATTGTTATCAAAAAGGAAGCCAGACCCTAAAGAGCAACCCGAGACATTTTTCCTAAGAGAACTCTCTGGCAAGGTAAAAAATTAACTTCCCTTTCTTAGAATCAGTTTGACCCCACTGATTCCTGCTACATAAAGTCAGCTAGAGGAGACAGCATGGAATGATAGGAAGTATATGGAAGAGTCAAACCAGTAGATCTGGTTCGATATAGTTTTGACACTTACTAGGTTTGTGTCCATAGACAAGTCATTAAATTCTAAGTCTTCCTTACCTTTGCTACAAAGGGACAGCACTGCTAAACTGAAAGGATCCCCAAACTAATTAGCATTAATTATCTCAGGAAGCAAGTCAGGAGGTAAATGGTGACCAGTGCAAAATAAGGCAAAAGACAGTCCTTGCTCTCAAGCTCTGTGAGCTTCTGTGAGATCTCAAGTTCATAGTATAATGAGGTAGACAATATTAAAATAACTATGTGTAAACAAACAATTTTGTTGTTATTTTTAAGTCATTTCGGTTTTATCCAACTCTTTGTGTCCCCATTTGGAATATTTTTGAGAAAGACAGAAATGGTTTGCCATTTCCTTCTCCAACAAATTTTATAGATGAGGAAACTGAGGCAAGCAAGATTAAGTAACTGGCCCAGGGTCACACAGATATCAAGTGTCTGAAGCAAGATCTGAACTCAAGATCTGAATTCAGATTTGAACTTCCTGACTCCAGGTCCAGCACTCTATCCATTATGCAACCTACCTACCTCTAAACAAGATATATACTTGTGTGTGTGTGTATGTATGTATGTATGTATGAGATAGGAGATAATTAATAAAGGGAAGATGCTAACTTTAAGAAGGTATCAATAAATGCTTCTTATAGAGGATGGAATTTTCCTTGGAACTTGAAGGAAGCTAAGAGGTAGAGATGAAGAGGGAGAGCATTCCAGACATCAGGAAGAGTCAGTGAAAATGCCCAAAGTTGGGAGATGGAGAATGAGAAACAGCAGGGAAGAAAACAAAAATACATAGGGTAGAGAGAGGTCTAACTAGACTAGAACACACGCACACACACACACTCTGAATGAATGAATGAATGAATGGATGAAAGAAAAAAATAGAAGTCTGACCAATTATAAAACCTGACTAAAATGCATACTTGAATTGAGTTAGGCCTTTTTTAAATAGGTCACACAATCATTTTTGTAATTATTTTTAAATCCAGACTTACGATGTTATAAGTTTGAAGAACTCCTAGAAATCATGTCATAATCAAGTCTTTTGGGAAGACAAAATATGTTTTTATCTTATATCCTCTATCCCTTTTCTTCTATAAAGATATAATTTCCAATGCCCCTCATAAAAATAGGTGGTCTATCTTCTTCTTTCAAGTTTCCAAAAAAGGGAACTCTACAGTAACTTCAACAGAATCCAATAAGTAAATGTGAGTTTATGAGAATATTTACTGGCACATGTGCATGCCATGGGCTCACATATACCGAAGAACCACCATGCCAGCTGGGGGATAGTGTCCAGGAGGAGAGCAAGTGCCCTATGTTATCATGAGAGAGCCATAAACTTTCTCTGGACTTGGTTCTTTTATCTGAAGAAAGAGGATATTGTGATGAACAGGACTTCTTATTCCACCTCTAAAATTCTACAATTCTAACTTTAGTCATTCTTTCTTGTTATTCTTCTATTGAGAAAAGTAATGAATTTCAAAAGAATTTATGATCACGTGCCCAAATGCCTTTGATGGAGGATCCATTCCAGTGTCATTTAGTCAACTCAAGACATCATGTAACTGAGGGGAAAAGGAGTGATTTACCTTTGAGGCCTTTCTGACTGCTTAAGGTCTTATAACCATATATTCCTCTTCTCTGTGCGTAGGAGAAATGTCTTTGCTAATTTTAAAAGACTTAAGAACTCTGGTCAGGGGTGGCTAGGTGGCACAGTGAATAGAGTACCAGCCCTGAAGTCAGGAGGACCTGAGTTCAAATCCGGCCTCAGAAACTTAACACACACACACACACACACACACACACACACACACACAACCTAGCTGTGTGACCTTGGGCAAGTCACTTAACCCCAACTGCCCTACCTTCCTCCCTCCAAAAAAAAAAAAAAAAAGAACTCTGATCAATGCAATATCCAAATACAATTCTAGATGACTGATAATGAAGAATGGTACCAACTTCCTGAAAGAGAGGTAGTAGGATCAACCTCAGAATGAGACATGCAATTTTGGACATGATCAATGGGGACAGATAAGAGGAAGAGAATAAATGCTTGTTAACTGAAAAAAAAATTAAAAAGGAAAAATAAATGTTTATACTATATGGCAATAGTGCTTTACTGATCAGCCTGTCATCTGATCATGAAAAACAAGTCCAAGGATGTTGGTTGGAAGCCTAATGAAAGTCTGGTTTTTTTAAAACAATTTAGAATGAGGTACATTATGTGATATCTAAGTTCCTTCCCATTTTTTATACTCTAAGAATTTTATGAACTGTATTTAAAATAGAATTCGAGGGGCAGCTAAGTGGTATAGTGAATAGAGCACCAGCCCTGGAGTTAGGAGGACCTGAGTTCAAATCCGGTCTTGGACCCTTAACACTTACTAGCCGTGTGACCTTGGGCAAGTCACTTACCCCAACTGCCCTGCCCTCCCCCTCCAAAAAAAAAGAAAGTAAAATAATAATAATAATAATAAAATACAGTTCAAAACATTTTACTATTCATCAGAAAATTTAAAAGTTAATAAAAATTTTCCGGAGTTAATCAACTTAGTTGAAAAAAAGATACTTTTGAACAGAAAAAGGCTTTTTGTGTTAATTTTGTTATCTTAAATCTTCCTTAAGATTTTCCCTATGTTTAGGCAATGTGTTTGCTAAAATGCCAGTATGCTAGCCAGTCTGCACTTGGACAGCAATTTTAACTTGAACTATAATCTACTGTATACATAGATAAGAATGACAAAAGGTTGATTTAAATCTCTCTGTTTACATTTAATTTTCTCCCTTTCTGTTTCAACATATCATTTCTCACTTTATTTTTTTTTTTTTTTTTTTGGTCCTAGGGGCACAGGTGGTTTTTCTTTCAGGCTCTCAGAGTGGTTCTGCTATTCAAAGATTAATGAATAAAGGAGGCCTTGTAAACAGATTAGCATGATAATGGCAATAATGCTTTTTGCTGCCTTCTGTGCCTCCTTCAATCTGTGTGGACCCTGGAAGTACATTACTTCTCCCTCCCCTCCCCACTCATCAGTCTCCTTTCCCCTCTCTCCCTCACCACCTGATTCTATTTCTCTTTCAGTCTTAGAGAGACAAAAGTGATTTGACATTTAAGCAGCTGCAAAGAATGTGGGTACTGTATGGGGGTGGGATAGAATGCCGTCTCCCCAAAAGCTTTAAGATAAAAAAGTTTTGAAATTAGAAGTGTAAACACCAGATCATCGGGTGAGGATGAGAATTCTCTGTTAAGCACAAATGTTAACCATACACCTCCAATGCAGTTTCTCAGCTCTTTCTATAAATTTACCATCACTAGCATCTTAGTTCCATATCTCCACTACTACCCGTGTTCAGAATTTATTATCTATTGATTCAACCTCTCTGTGATCTAGCTTTTTGCCTCCTTTTCAAGCACTCATCACAACAATATGATGCAGCCAATTTCTTGGTGAATATATACCAGAATTTGTGTACGTACGCCCATTCTGTCTCTTCATAGCCAAGTGGTCTGGGTCAAGTCATTTAACTTCAACAAATCTCAGTTACCTCATTTGTAAATTGATGACTGTAAAACTTCAGATGCCTACCTCACAGGGTTACAGAAATAAGTAATCAAATTTTATATATGTTTGTTTATATGTGTATATATATATATATATATATGATACATACACACATAGAGCACTTTGCAAATTCTAATGTGCTATAAATTAGTAAGCTAATAATTATAATTTTACTCAATTGCAAAAAAACAGTCATTTGATCCATTTGCACAACAGTCTACAGAACATTAAATGTAAACTAACAAGATTGCAATTTTTCCTCAGATCATTTCTACCTGAAGGCCATCAACATGGGAGAATGAGATGAAAAGAATGATAGTAAACCTCGAAATCCTTTCTAGTTCCCGGACATGGCTGTTTGATTTGATTATAGGGGTACAATCCCCATGCCCAAGAGTTTTTCTTTAAAACTCTTCCAAGAAACATGGAATTCTCAGACAATGTGCCGTATCTCTTTAGAGATGCAACATCAATTACTGGAATCTGCTACTGGGGAGGAAAAATGCCATCTTTCAAGACAGTTCAGTCTTTTTTTTCTTTTTCATCAAAATCTAGAGTCCAAACAATATTATCCAGCCACCTACTAACTGAAGAACCTCATAAGTTTACTCTCCACAAATGCCAAAACTCCCCCAAATACCTACTCTGATGTCTCACCAGAGTACAGAAGCAATCTTGGATTCTGAATGGCTCTGGCAATGGAACTCATGTTCTGGAAGATTCTACCATACTGTATATACTTTGAATAAAGTCCCAGAAACAGACTATGACTACTTTTTAAGGACCAGAGTAGCTAAGTAGGGAGAAAAGGTCATCACCAGTAGATATGGCCACTTGGTAATGATTTTGTCATTTCATTTGGTCACAGAAACCCGGGAGACAAAGGAAAAATAAAATACAACCCAGCTTCTTCTCTTTTTGCAGGGATTATGGCAGTGGTAGAGAGAAGAGGAAAGTGTTGAGAACACGCAGGGACCATAAAGTCCCTTAAAGATAGATGGACTGTTTTTTCCCCACTCCAACTTTCATCCCATCAGTAAGAGCATGTGAAACTCAGTGGGTGAGGTCTGATTAGGAAATATAGTCTATGGTGGGAGAAATAAGACAGCATAAATCATGAAGAATGGGAGGCAAAGGGGATATAGGGAGCTGAGGAAGGCCCCTAAGTGGGGAAAGAGTAGATACAAAAGGTATTAATCTGGGCTTCAAGAATTTATTTCTTTGTAGTATTTTGATAACTACTTTGCTACATAATCATTTTCCTTTGTTACCTTATATATTATTTTGTGAATTTAAAAACATTCTGAGAAGTGGCCCATAGACTTTACTAGACTATCAATCAATCCATGACAAAATAAGGTTAAGGATCTTCCAGTAGAGATAGCCGGGTCTGTTCATCTCTTCCTTCAATACACCAGGACCCATGGCTGTCTGGGTGGGAACTGTAACAGCAGGTGAGATACTGGACAGAATGGACAATTGGGCCCACACACAGAAAATGGCTAGGGGAGATAGTCACTTTCCTTCCCTTCCTTTGTCTCTTAAGCCCTAGTCGATATGCTTTTTCCTCATCTGGAGTGAGGCTAGAGCCTGAAAGCCATACTGACCCTCTGCCTCTTCTGTTGATTAACCCCCCTAGCTCACCCTGACCCCCACCCAGGCACACATCCTCACCCACCCAGCCTCCTTCCTCAGCTCCTCCTGATAGCAGCCAGGGAAAAAGAAATCTAAAAATAAAGGCCGGGCCAGAGTGTGTACCACTCGATTGGGCTCCTGTGCTCACAGATCTGGTTATTTTGGCCTATCTCTCCCCAGCGATAAGGCTGCTAACAGCCTGTTATCAGCCAGTTGGTGAAAATGTGCTCCAGCCTGATTAGGCCTCAGTCTTTGCCAAGGTTATAAACAGCCGTTATCGTTTCCCTGAACAGAATAATCCGGACAGTATCAGCTCAGAAACATATGGGCCACACAGAGAAGATAGCCGCTGACGGACACTTCATTTTAATTGTAACGAGTGGGTAGCAGCAGCCTGCACACAGCAGACATGGAGCTGCTCGATTGGCAGCCGCTCCTTCTAGATTTTTTTCCCTAATTCTTTTTTCCCTTCTCGTTTCTTTGCAGATTTCCAAAGCTTAAGGTCCCTTGAAATTCTGGGTGATATAATGAACAAGGCCCTAACCCAGATGTTACCAGTCACGGAGCACGACCCTTTCCTGAAAGGCAGATGGGACCCTTCTGACTCTCTCAAGGAAAACATCCAAAGGGATGAGGAAGGCAACCGATTTGTCCCCCTCCAATCTACAGCCCTAAATTTAGTTTAAACAACTCATGTCCCCACTAAGAAAAACAACAACTTGAGAAAGATACTTATTCCTTCACATTATATATAACATCAGACAGGATCAAGCTTCCAGCCTGCAGTACAAGCCTATGCATGGTCAGGGGACTTTGGGTGCTGAAATCAATTTCCCCTAATAAATCCAGTTCCCTGCCATGTGAAATTTTGCAACAAACCAGTTTCTCAAGCACACTTATATCAAAGCAATTTGGTATATGGGGAAAAATAGAGGTGTTGAGAAAAGTCTGTGTCTCCCTTTTCTTCTCACTGAGACAGTGAGATAACTGGAGATGGAAGACATGGGATTTAGCATAAAGCCCACATCTACTCAGTTCCTTTACAGGTGGTGAAAATTCTCCTAAAATCCTGCCAGGAAAGGCATGGGAGGCAAAAGTTTGGGAGAGTATAGGAAGATGGATTAGAAGCTTCTAAAGGTGTGAATGGCATCTAGAAATATGAGTTTATCAATAGCAAACTCAAGAATATGTGAAACTTGCCAGACTTATTTTTGCAGAAAGATATTGTTCACGTAAATCTGAAATGCACTGGTGACTTAAGGGAGCCATACTCTGGGTAAACTTGGCAAGAACTGTCTCATACCTCTCTATCTCCTGTTCTCTCATATATATGTATGTGTGCATATATGCATATATATATATATATATATATATATATACACATCCTAATTTATTTATATCCACAGAGAATGTGGCAGTATACCAAGACTTATATACTATCAATAGATAGATAGACAGACAGATGGATGGACAGATAGACAGAAAGATAGCAAGAAGCTAGTAAGGCAGAAAATACAACATTGTTCTTTTCAGTCACACTTTCTTCTGGATTCTGAGCTTAAGAGCTCTTCATCTAACTGTATCCCATTCCACTTTCGCATTTGCTTTGTCAAGAACCATCCTATCACCTTCTCTTCTGTCTTTGAGACCATTCTTCCTATACTTAGAAATGAGCCTCTCCCTTTGCAGATCTCTCCTGAAAAGCTGCCGATTCTGAGAGGCTCCTCAAACATGCCCTATCCCAGAAGTCTCCTTATGGAAAGAGTTAGATAGAGGACGACAAAAAAGGAAAGCAAAACAAAACAAAATCAATTCTCTACCTGCAAAATTAGTTAAGAGTTTTTGTCTCGGGATCTGTTTGGTCATTACCTTTAATTCCACTGAGAAAGGACTGTTAGGTTCATACGCCCTCGTACACAGGTGTCTAAGCCCCCCCAAACTTTTTGTTTATTTCCAAAATACCAATGAGTGTGACCAGTCATACCTTTCTTGGGTTTTACTATGCATTCACAATTTTGCAGGAAAGAAACTAAGGTACAAAGTATAGTACAACCATGGGGTGGACCAGACCTCTCTACCACTTCCCCTAGTCATAATGCCTTACTTTATACTGGTGAAATGGCCTATGTTGAGAGCAGTCACACCACCCTCAATATTTTTCTACAGTCTTCTCTGAGACACAGAGAAGCAGCTTGCCCATGGTGACATAAGTAGCAGAGTCGGTATTTGCCCAGATCTTCTGACTCCAAATTCAGTCAAGTTCCTACTGCACTTGTCTGTGGTCACACCTTGCAAGTTCTTCCTTAACTAATTAACCCAGTGGGAGGCAGCATTCTTTAGTGGAAAAGGTTAATACTTCACCTATCACTTTCAATTTTGCAAAACACTTTACACCATCTCATTTGAGTTTCACACTGTGGGTTAAGTGCTTCATATATTATTATCCCCACTTTATGGATGAGAAAATAGAGGTTGAAAGTATTTAGTAACTTGTCCAGGTTCACAGAACTAGGGAGTCCCTAACGTGAGATTTGAACCCCAAACTCAGTGACTCCACTGGGCACTTTATATACTATGTAAGACTGTTTACCTCTGAAATGTGAAGAGGGATTAAATGATCTCCAAGACTCTTTTCTACTTTTGAATCTTCTGTTGTTTTTCCAATTTAATTTTGGGAGGGCAAGAAAACACATCAGTAATGGGAAAAATAGTCACAATAGAGACATTTCATGTTCTCGGTTCTTTCAGAAGGAAACAGAACAAATAAATAAGAAACACACAAAATTCTATATAGAATTATAGAATGTGTCGGCTAGAAAAGCACCTTAGATAGCATCATCTAACCTAATGCCCTCATTTTGCAGATAAGGAAAATGACAAGGTGGGAGGGAAGGGGTCTGCTTGACTTGCCCCAAATCACACACCTGATAAGCAGCAGCAGAAGGCCTCAAGATCAAGCCAGCCAAGTTGAAGTCCAATATTATTTCCACTGGGGTGGGTGGTGGGATGGGGAAGAGGGAGACCCCTACTTCTCAGCCTCTGGCTTCTATAGATCCCACACCAATTCCCCAACTTCTCTCTCATTTTCCAAAGTTCCATCAGCCATAGAGAAATCCACTTTAGAAACCCCTGCCTCACTAGAACTATGACAAGTACTCCATAGTCACTTCTTAAGCTACTTTGAGATTCACTGGGGAAGAATAATCCCAGAAGGAGAAGGGAGAAGCAAAAACAGGAGGAAATACCTTGGCCCTGTAAAACTATTGGTATGAACAACGTGAGCTGGGGGGGGGGGGGACAGGGAAAATTGGCTCCTGAGTGAAAGTCAGGTCCATGATAATATTTCAGCTATACTATCAGATTCAAAAGTAAAAGCCATAAAAAAATTCACAGACTGCTGGAATAAGCCTGAGGCACATGTTTGTTTTTATGCCCCCCTTCATGGCTTTTCAACACCTGCCTTCCCTCTTCCATCAGCCCACCCTAACATGGCTTAGGCTGTTTTTCAGTGTTATCAAGGGAATGACCCTCTGGCTGGAGTTGGAAGGCGCTTCAGTGGGTGGTCTCTGTGCAAAGTCTCAGTGGTCTCAAGCTCTGGTCCCCACAGACAAAGTCTCCTGGTTCTAACAGCCCTTCACTAATTGCCTTCAGATCCCTTAAACTTTCCGGAAATAAGAAACCACCTCTGATCCCATGAGCTGGACTTACATAGGTTAGTCGCACTTAATTTGCTTGTGATTCCAATGGATCTCAACCTGTTCTGCTTCATTTTCTAATGGTCCAGCCTGACTCCTGAACCAAAACAGCTAGACTCACCTTCCACAACAGTTGTTTTCCCATGGCCTTGCTCCCTATTCTGCAGAAGGCCTTCTGCCCAAGGTCCCCTTATCGACTTCCTCTTTACCCAAGACAAAAACTTGACTCAACCTACAACCTCTCTCGAAATTGGTCCTTTTAAAAACTGGAGTCAAAATAGAGCTTTGAGGGGGAATGACAAAGCCCTGTCCTACACAAGGCCTTCACTGACCACAGGCCAGTGGTCACTCCCAAGTGGCTACCTCCCTCACTCCCAAGGTTTTTGCTCCTTGTGGCCTCACTTTCTGGCACACTGCCTAGTGCCAGGTAGCGAATGTGAATTAAAAGCCCATCTCAGACACTACACAAGTTGTGAAACCCTTAGCAATTCACCTAACCTCTCTCTGTCTCAGCGTCTTCACCTGTAAAATGGGCATAATAACAGTACCAAACTCCAAGGGTTGTTATGAAGGTACAATGAAAAAATATAAGTAAAGTGCTTTGCAAACTCTGAAATGCTATATACATATTGACTATGATTAGCATTATTATCTGTTTCTGTGCTATTTCCCCCCAGTAAAATGTAATTCCTTCTTAAGGAAGAGATGTTTGTTTTTTACTTTGTATACTCAGTACCTGGGACATTGCTGTTTGGTCATTTTCAACTCGTCATGACCCCATATGGGGTTTTCTTGGAAAAGACACTGGAGTGGTTTGCCATTTCTTTCTCCATTGGATTAGTGAAAGGTAGGTTAAGTGACTTTCCCAGGGTCATACTGCTAGTGATTGTCTGAGGCTGGATTTGAACTTGAGTCTTCCTAACTCCAGGCCCAGAACTCTATCCACTGAACCACCTAGCTGCCTCCAAGCCAAGCAGAGGTTAAGTGACATGCCCAGGTTCACATAGCTAATAAATATCCAAGGCAGAATTTGAACTTTCTGACTCCAGTCCCAGAACTCCAGTCACTGAGCCATTAAGCTGCCTCATTTGGGACACAGTAGGTGATTAATAAATGTTTAATAAATAAATGAATGGATCCATATGCTGTACTTGTACTACCTATTAGGGTGAATGCACAGATGCTCTGGTAAATGTTTAACAACTGGCTTTCTGCAAAGATCCACACACTTTGCAGTTTAATTTGTATTATTAACATTTTCTGCATTCTTTTCTTAAGTCTAGGCCAGAGGTGTCAAAGAGGAAACTAGTGGTCCCATGCAGCATCAGTATGGCCAGTACCAGATTAAAATGTAATTAGAAACTATTTAACAAAATAAACAAAAATATCATAAAATACAGATAACATTAGATTATAAAATAATTGATATGTGGCCCTCAGGAATCCATACTATGGTTAGTGACCTCATTTCTATTTGAGTTTGACACCACTGGACTAGATGATCAATAAAACCATAAATCAAGCCTTGATCAGTACACTTCTGAGATGTAAATACAATAAAAATTTAACAATCGGCCCTTAGGAGCCAAGTGTAAGCTCACTCCAGCACACCTCTGGATGAGGGTCAATATGGTCATCTTTTTTCCTTGCAAAGGAATACCTAGGACTGATCTAGAACATTCTTTTTACATTCACCTCTGGTCCATGCCAAAGTCTGAGAGTACATCCCTTCCTAGGGTGTCCCAGTAGAGAGATGTAGTGATAACAGGTGCTATTTGGGAGGATGAGGGGAAATATCTGGGTGGTGGGGTCCCTTAGTTGAAGGTAATACTGGTTCTAAAGCCAGAATACAGGAATCATAACATCTGTGAGAAAGGGGATATGAGTAAGGTAGGAACCGAAGTGAATTATAATGGATGTGGGTCTTAAGGGTTTATAGTAAGTAAAGAATACCACAGAGTTTCCTGGTAGATAGGAATAGAGTCCATTCCATTCTGGGTGCCTAGGGAAAAGCCAAGGCATGCAGCAGAAAGTCTCAGTTCCTTTTCCAACCTTGTAGCGTTGGAGGCTGAGGACCTCAACAAAGGCTATGAAAGGCAGGTAAGCCCCAACATTCTGTATGCCTGTTTCTATGGGGGCAGGGGAGATGTGAGATGTGTGGAGTGAGAAAGGGAGAACAGTATTAACTACAAAAAGAATGTCAGATTTTTAGTGGGCAATAAGTACATACTTGTTGACTTTAAGTAACAGAGTCTCTGAATTTGGAGAAGAGGGGTTTTAACGCTATGCAAAAACCTCTGAACAAAATGTCTTTTTTCTAACAAGTTAACTTTTGAGACAACAAAATCCTTTCTCACAGTATTACTCACACTATAAATCTGTTATAAATATGTTCCCAATACAAAGAGCTTTTAAGAAAAAAAACTGATCAATGAATGAGAACCTGTCAAAAGAGGGTCAGGCCCTCATTAATATCTATGCCTGACCAGGCCCAGGTATTTTTATCCATGACAGATACACACACCTTGCTCCCTATTATATGAGTTCCCTCCCACACCAATTAGCATTATCCCCGTACACAGCCATCATACTTACCAGCTGTGACCACTAAGCAGTAAGGAAACACCACTTAACGGAAAGAATTCTATTAGTCTGGAAGTTGGGCAACACAGATTCAAATTGGAGTTTTGCTGTTAATTTGTCCTATGACTCTTAATAAGTCATTTAGCCCCAAAGTTTGGCAATGGACATCCTCCATTTCTTCCTCTACTCAGCTTCTCCCCATCCTTTAAAACCCAGTTCAGATGCCACTTTCCTTGATTCTCCAGCAGGTAACATTTTCTCTTTCCCAATCTCACACAGAACATCATTCCATGTATTTCTATTTCATTTATCACCAATTACAGTTATCTCTGATTGTGTCTTTTCCTCCATGTAGATTTCAAACTGATAAGAGGACAGAGATAATAATTTTTTTTTAATTTGTCCCTCTTTCAGCACATAGTAGGACCATAAATAAATGTGTCTTTCATTTCCAGACATGAAATAAATACAATGCCTGTTCTGCCTTATGCCTGGGGCAGTGGTAACATTATACAAGATGAATGTAATAAAATACGAGGCATTAATATGACTGCCAAGTGTTCGACTAACAAACCACCTAGCTCTGGGAGTTCTGTTCTCCTCTCTACAATCTTCCTTTCACTCTTCAGCTCTCTGGGGTTCCCACCAACATTGGTAGTTGGCATAAGGATACCAAACAAAAGCCTTCACGAGGCAAACTGACCCCATGGGGATTTCTGTTGCATTCAAGTGCACCCACAGTCAGGGCCAAGGCCCATAGCTCCCTCCCCATCCAAGCTTCCTCCCCCACCAGTTCTATTTCAGCAGCATACATGGCTTTTCCCCTCTTGGGAGCAGCAGAGATCCTCATTCCACATTCTCTCAGTGTCCTTCCCATGTCAGACTTTTTTTTTCTTCCTCTTTTCCCCAAAAGGGGCGGCTTAGTTTGAAGATTCTTAAATGCATTTGCATTCCCAGGACGCGCTTAGGCATAAACTCATCTTCGTGTAGGAGTCTTCTTATTTCCTGCCACATCCTCACGCAGAATCTGCAATGAATTCACAATCATCTCTGGGGGTCCTCATCCCGGGGCCCACTGTGGCCTGGGATTACAAGGGATTCAGGGGCTTTCCCTTTCTTTCCCTTCCACTGTGAGTATGTGTGGCTTCCTTCTTTTGTTGCTAAAACACACATACACAGATAATGGCATTAGTCCCATTAACCAGAGTGATGTTCACTCTACTTCCATCTCCAGGCACATCCGTCCCTGGTCAAGGCAGTGCTCTCCTTCCTGGCCTCACTATGGGGAAGGTGCCAGATAAAATAACAAAATATTCATATGGTGAGGCAAGTTAAAACCTTGGGAAGATTTAAGCCCAGGCTTCATGTCACTGGCGCTCCCTTACATAATCTGTATTCCAATCTCAGTGTCAGCGGAGCTGTGATCAGAATATCCAAGGTCTCATAAAAGATTCAGGGCATATTGACTTCTTCACAGCCACTACCCACCACTCTGACTGGATGTTGCTTGTACAGGTCCTGGCTCCCAATAGCTCCTTTCCAGTCTCCAAAGATTACATAGAAACTAGCAATTCATCCTTGCAAACAACAAACTTGGGAAGATTTTAAAGGAGTCCTGGAAAACTGTTGGTGTGGAGACGATAGGAGTGTGGTTAGTACTGGGGTCCTTGGGATCTCATTGGATCCCTGTTTCCTTCCAGTTCTGTTTTTTTGTCCCATTGGGTCTTGCTGCTGGAAATCTCATCCATGCAATCCCTTCCATTGCTCCTGGGAATCAGAGGAATCTATCTGCAAGGCTAATGAGTTCCTTATAAAAATTTCCCCTTCCATGGCTCTGGTATGTTCTGGTTTTCTGAGTGAATGGGTAGGAGTGGCTGGCTGGGAGTGTTTGTATCTTTCTGGTTCTCATTTTATTTCACTCTGAAGCTGTAAAGTGTTGGGGCAAAGTGCAGAAAAGGTAGTAAACCAAATAGTGGTTGGATATCACACTACAGTGTGACTTTAGATAGGGAGAGGATGCACCTGTAGGTTCAAAGGAAGGCTTCTATGTTTGTTTCTACACCAAATCTCAAGCTAGGCATACCTCATTTCAAGGTAACAGTCGCCAGATAACCCTGGCTTACCAAACAGATATGTAAGTGGTTGGTTGTTCCATATAACTACAGCATATCCTTACATCTTAACTATGGATCCCAGATCCTTATAGAGAATGCCGAGGTGCAAATTAAAACGATACCATCATTGCCTCAAATCAGTAATTCTAGTGAATAAAGAATGTGGACATGAAGAACACTGACTTTGTATCTGGGGGATTCAAGTCAAGTTCTATCTCTAAAGCTTACTAGCTATATGACCCTGCAAGAAAAAAAAGTCACTTTAACATGTGGAGCCTTTGCTTCTTCGGCACAATAATGCCACTTGGTCTACATATCATTAGATTACTGTAAAAACTCCTTGTATACCTGAAAACATCATAGAAATGAGGGTTATCCCAATTTATTTTCATATTTATCCTCATAGTTTCCTCACAAGACTTCCTTTAAAAAGCTGATCACCCCAAGATACCTAAAATCAGAATTAGTTTATTACAAGTTTGATTTGCTTACAGTTTTCCAGGAGTAGGAACTAGATAGTCTCTAAAGGACCTTCCAACTCTAAAATTCAATAATGTTTTGATAAAGATGATGTTGGTGACGATGATAATGATATTATTAATAACTGGCATATATATATTGCTTACTGTGTGTCAGACAATGAGTTAAGAACAAATACCTCATTTAATCCTAATAACAACCCTGTCAGGTGGATATCTACATTTTACAGTTGGAGAAACTGAGGCAGAGAGGTTAACTTATCCAAGGTCACAGATAGTAAATGTCTAAGGTCAAATTTGAATTCAAGTCTTCCTGACTCCAGGTCCAGCAGTCTATCTATCTACTTATCACCTAACTGCCTCTAAGGGATTGAGTACATAAACTGAGACATGGCTGAATCTTCTAAAGTGATCACAATGGCCTAGGAAATCTCTTATTCCTAGCGTCTCTAACAAGGAAATCTACAGCAATGTATTCATTGGGATATGTGGAAAATGATCTTAGGCAAAGAGAGATAACCCCATAGCTATGCCCAATGATATGATTCCGTAGTCATAGAAATCTCTGATGTTCCTAGAGAAAAAAAAAAAACCATCAAAACTCCATCCCTGCATTCCCATAGACACAAACTTTTAGATCAAAGCTACCTGTTTTGGCTGGGAGTAATTGTCCAGACTGAACCACGTGCATAGAATTTTGAAAGAAAGGCAAATATATTTAAATACTCACTAGAATTTAAGTGACTTTAAAAACACACTCTTAATTGTTTCCACAAGTAATTGGGATATTAATGACACTGACCTCAAAATCAGAGGTGTAATTCCTCACCATCCACATGTACTTTAGTCATCCAGCATAATATATGTATAAACACATGCAGTTTAAAAAAATTTTTTTAATATCTTAGAAAATTTCTCAAAGTTTCTCTTTCTAAAATCTTAGGACACAAATGGAAAATTATATGCATGGATAATATTTCAAAATTGCATATATTATAGGTAAAACATTGAAATGAGAAATTCCAAAAGTACTTAACATTCACTTTATATAAAATGCACCATGTGCTTTTACATAGGAGTGAACCAAAATCAAATCGACAAATATTCACTGAGTACATGTTATTTTCAAGGCACTGTGCAAGATGGATTTATAAAAATATAGAGCTGAGCAGTATAAAAAATACAACCAATTGTCATATTGGTAAATTATACTCAGTATGGTTTACCTGAACTGAAAAGTCACATATAAATATAATTTTTGTAGGTGAAGTCATTTTGAAATCCTTGGGGGAGACCACCATTTAAAATCCTCTGTTAGTGAATTATTTCATTTTATTTTTGTAAAATAAATAGCTTAACTCTGGTTTATTTCTTTGGAAATTCTGAATTTTTATATTTGTATTTGCTTTAATTAGAGACACACCTGTAGTATGACCTTGTTTACTATCTAAAAAAACCTCATATTTATATTAAATGAAATGAATTTCTCCTTCTCCAAGAACTTGGGGGAGGGGCTATGTTTATTGCACAGAATCCCATAAGCATTAAAACATCCTATAACTCCCCTCAGAATGCTAGCCTCTGCCCAAACCAAATTGTATGTGAAAAGTGAACCAACATAAAAGATAAAATATTTGCATGCATTTCATAAGGACATGCCTATTAGAAAAAAGCTGCGCTTTCAAGATGATAGAGTAGAATTAGAGAACTTTTGAGTTGGAAGGTACCTCGGAAACAACCTAATCCATCCCCTCCCTCCTTTTACAGCTTGTTACAGATGTTCTCGGGGGGATGTCATATTGACACATGATGTAAATATTCACCAAAACATCCATGGAAATGCATCACCTGTAAATCCAGGATGCCTGCAGTACAGAACAGGCCAACGTTTTGTAGTCGAGCATCACAGCAACTCAGCAGGATGCATTAACATTACCCAGCTGCTGAAGTAAACAGCCCACAGTCTCTTCAACAGGCAGACACAGGAGACCAATCAATACCTATCCAAAAGAGCCCACGTACATACATACATGTGAACAGATGCCTTCACGCATGCGCATGCAAACACAGAATTACAAGAATGCAGAAAATAAAGTCACCTTAAGCCATCCTTTGAAGAACAGAGGCATATATTGCCTAATTGAGATGAAAATCAACATTTGGGTAAGAGATAACAAAGGGTAACTTTGGAGGGATGAGCTGGACATGCCCACGCACAGAGCTGCACACATGTGTATCTATCCACGGACACAGACACACATACACACACATTTTCCTATAGCACCAGAGCTCAGACTTTCAGTCATATCATAATATTATTTTTGAGATCAGTTAAGGTATAAAATGTGTGCGCACTCAGTCTTTAATATTAATAAGTCTTGTAACTAGCAGTTTCTCGTAGCTCCGAATTCTTGAGCACAACTAGAAAGGGCACTTATCCTGAAAAATCTAATAAATTTACAGTTTTATATACTTCCTTCAATTGTAAAAGTCTTGTTCAATAAACTTTAAAATGCCACTATAGAGCAATAACACAGACAGTATAAACCCAGCCCTGGGAAAGCTGTGCAACTAGAAATTGTTCCCCTTTCTGCTAGAGCAATAAAGTTTTATATGTTTGAACTGACTGTAAAAAGGTTTGAATGTTGGCAACTGGGGAATAATCTGTCTTCTTTATAGTTATTATCATATTTCCCACAAGACCCCTTGGTCTGTGTCAATCCTTCTTGTATATGACACCTTTGTACTGTCAGCGAAAGCAAGACTCCTTTCCTTTACTTTTTTATTTTTTTTTTACTATAGGACTTGTATCTGTTTTCCTTCAGATTACAGCTAACAGGAATAAATTATTTCTGACAAGCATCTATTGCAGCATTTTACCAAATAAAGCTGGTTGTGAGCTGCCTTTCCGAGGGGGAAAAAAAACAAGCCCTCTTTCAGTCTATTTTTCTTCCCAGGCTCTGGAATAATTCAAATGCAATTCAGGGATAGTTAAATTTGCAGGAAATGTTAATAAAAAGAGTTTGAAGAAAGTGTCTCTGAATGCCACACCCCAAAGTATCTCTATGGGTGCTGCTGAGTGAGTCAGGAAGGGTTCTGGGGAAAGGAGGAAGCCTGGGGGTCCCCAGCTCTGGACTACTCTCATTCAGAAAACAGCTGGGGCTCCTATTCATAATCGTTAAACAGGTTCCAGACTTCGGATATGGCTATAATTTCCCTTACTCTAAAAAGGTCAGTACTTCAGCCCTGTAGGAGTCAGGTGAAGCCCTATTTGTGAACAGTAGGGGCATCCACAGAGTTAGCACATGGGGACTCTCAGGTCCTGCCTAAATGGTCAGCTGAGCTGAAACAACTCCAGGCTTCTGGAAGCCAGCCAAGGGGTCTGGGTTTGTGTGCCTGTATATGTAAGGGACACTCTCTAAGTAGACTTGGTTAGGTTCAGGTCTTGGTGATCTATTTACTACTACCCTGACCTTCTTTCTCATGAACCACCACCCTGCCTTGAAGCATTTAAATGACAAGGTGGAAAATGTCAAAGAGAGGGAAAAATGGATACTTACAGGCAACAGGTTTTAAAAATCAAGGTGCTGCCATGGAAGCCTGGTGTCAAAAGGAATTTGGCAGAATGAGTTAATTTTCCACACCTGCTAAAGCAGCCTGACAATCTGTCCATCAGTTTTACCAAGTAATCAAAACCATCCATATGAGCACATGTGCGTGAATGCGTGTGCACATACATGATCACAAGCACATATAGATGACACACATTTTCTTAAATACCAAAAAAACAGGATAAAAATGTTAATGTCAAAAATATCCAAAAATGCCTGTCCTACACCATACCAGATTTATCAGACTGTATATTTGCTTTGAGAGTTAAATTTTAAAATGTGGTGATATATGTAAATTACATGTTATATGCACCCTTTTTAGCAAGTTGTTAAAAAAGCAAAACCTCAAGATTATCTCTTCTTGTATTTTTTTAAATAATGTTATCTTCTCACTTCCATTAAGTCACCAAGCTCCACATTGTAAGGCTCCTTCCCTACTTCCCAGAATCCCAAGACTTCAGATTTGTTAGGAACCTCAGACTCCATCTAATTTGACCAGTCCACAAACAGGTAACAATGCCCTACAATGTCTCTAATGAACCAGCTAGGTAGCACAGTGGATAGAGCACTGGGCCTGGAGTCTGGAAGACCTGAGTTCAAATCCAGCCTCAGATACTTACTAGCTGTATGACCTTGGCACAAGCCACTTAAACCTGTTTGCCTCACTTCCTCATCAGTAAAATGAGCTGGAGCAGGAAATGGCAAACCACGCCAGTATTTCTGCCAAGAAAACCCTGAATGATGTCACAGAGAGTCAGACTTTACTGAAATCACTCAACAATAATGAACCATCATGCTCTAGGTAAAGACCAATAACCTTCCAATACAGAACATTCCAATTTGGGACAGATCTAGCTCAAAACACTGTTGTATTCACCAAGAGAGACTGCATTGAAATTGAGGGCAATGGATTTTCATTAAATAACTACTATGGAGAAGGCACTATCTCATTAGTTCACTGCTTACAGATTTAGGAAGATAAACCAAAACACACAGATTATTTTGATGGGAGTGGCTACCAAATTTTAGAGTGCTTCTTCTAATAAGTCTCTCAAAACACTGTACTATATCTTGTTGCAAGATTCTCCCCACAGACTGAAGAACAAAGTTCCAACAGGTACCACATGTATGCTTTTCAAACATTCCCATCTTTTCCACACCAATCCTTTGGCATCTGTTGGGAAAAAGTTGTCCCCTTGATAACTGGATAGCGATGACTCCATTCCATCTATGACTCTCTTCAAGAATTTCAAAGCTACAACTTGGGATTTTAAAAAAAGTGAAATGCCCTGGGATGGACAAAATGTTCCTGGGTCTTCCACCATGGTGATAAAGTATGAATACTGAGAGAGAAAAAGGGATGACAATGGCTCGGTTTCCAGAGCAGTGAGCACCAACTTCAGTGGGAGAGAAAAGAGAGACTCTTACTTACTACTGCCATTGGCCCTTCAACTCAATCTAGTCCACTTCAACTCAATTCCATTTAACAAACATTTATGTTAAGCACAACTATGTGCAATTTTGAGAGACGGGAGAGAGTTGGCTTACAGTGAGAGGAAGACCTGGGTTCTAATCCTGCTTCTGACACCTTCTAGGCTTGTCATTCTGGACAAATCACTTAATCTTCCTGTGTACAAAGGGATATGTGTGAGAGTGGTGTTAATCTGCACTGATAGAATGATATTACATACTGCGAGCTCCCTATGACAATGTAATTAACAGTCTGGGTTAAAAAAAAAATACCATGCAAGGAAATGACCATACAAAGATAAAAATCACAGTCTCTTCCCTCAAGGAGCTTACAGTCTAATGGGAGACAACATGAAAATAACTAGGTAGATAAAGAAAAAAAATAAGAGACCACAAGAACAAAATGTTTTTAGTAGCTTTATTCCCACTTATACTTTCCCTCTATTCATCATGTTTCAGTACAACTACCTTCAAATAAGATAAAAAATATTTTGGACACTGAGAAATGGCTTCCTAAAAAGAACAAAGTCTTCTCTCTCCCTATGTTCAAACTTCCCTTCAGATCTTGGCTTCACCTAAGTTTCAAGAAAACAAGTAGGGCCTAACCATAGCAGGATCCTGGTATATAAACCCAGACATTAAAAATATGTATGACTTTAAAAAAATAAAACTAGTGTTCTCTCTCTCCTCATCACCCTGGACAAGCTACCTCAAAACAATATACATATATATATATATATGTTTCATATGTGTGTATGTGTGTACACACATATATATTATATACATACACACATTTCCCATATATAATGTGTCATATATGTGTATATGTATGTATGCATATATGTGCATATATACATGCATATGCAATATTTTAAATGTAGGTTTTAAAGGCATACTTGTTAAATCTGCTAATGAAATTAATCTGAGAAGGAAAGATAAAAAGGTGAATGAGTCAGTAACCAAAAACATTCTGAGAGGTGTTAAAAGAAATGCAGCAAAGAACATTATAAAGTCTTACACCTGGGTTCTAAAAATCTGCTTCCAAAATAAAAAGATGGTGGTGAGACTAGATGACAAGTCATCTGAAAAAGACTGTGAGGTCTCAGTGGACTACAAGATCATCATGTGTTAATAAAATGAGTTAATAATATGGTAGTAGGAAAGGTTAATGATAGATAGCCTGGGCTGCACTGAGAGGTACCAAGTGTCCCAAAATGGCACTAAGACTTTGGGGATACGTTATATGTTTCCAAAACAAAGGCAGTAACAAATAGTTCCAGAGTGCACTGCCCTGGCAACCAGAAGGAGTGTTATGTTTATCACTGGGTTCCATATTTTAGGAAAGGCACAGACAGGCTGGAACATCTCCAGAAAGTCACTGGGTGGTAAGAGGATCTGCCCCTCACCAGTTAGTTGAACGAACTAGCAAAACAGCCTGGAGAAGAAAAGGGTTAAGGTCTGTATAACTACCTTCAAGTATATGGAAGGTTATAATATGGGGGGAAAAAAAGGGTTACACCAGCTCTGTTCTGCCTCCATAAACAAAAGTAGTAGTGTTGGAGAGATGCTGTTAAAAAGCTAATTTATGGGGAAGGTAGGTGGCACAGTGAATAGAACACTGGCCCTGGAGTCAGGAGGACCTGAGTTCCAATCCAGCCTCAGAAACTTAACACTTACTAACCATATGACCTTGGGCAAGTCACTTAACCCCAATTTCCCTGCCTTCCCCCCTGCAAAAAACAAACAAACAAAAAAACCCTAATTTATGATAGATAAGGATTAACAATTATCACTATTCAGAAGTAGAACAGACTAATGGTACTCAGGTAATTCCCCTTCACTGGAGGCCTTTGAACAGAGGCTGGATGCCCATTTGTTCAGGATACTATAGAGAAAGCTCCCATTCAAATGAGGGGTTAAACTAAATGACCTTTGAGCCCTGGTGGACTGGTAAATGTTTAACAACCACACACTTTTTATTTTTGCCTGCATTATTGAAATTTTCTCTATCACTTTCTTAAGTCTATATAATCAACAAATCAATAAATCAAGCCTCTATTTATAGCATTTACCAATTTTCTAGGTATGAATGCTCATGCCAAAAATTTAACCGTCAGCTGACTACAGCACATTTCTGCCTTCAAGATCACTTACCACTCTGAGATTTAGTCGTTTTGTGACTTGTTCACAGTCCTCATCCCATTAGGTGCTGGGGCATCTCCCTAAAATTACCTTGTATTATTTGGGATACAATTCACATACACGCATATGTGCACATGTCCCTTCCTGTAGAATATAAACTCGCTGAGGGGCAGCAAGTTTATCATTTATCATGCATATCATTTTATTTTTGTCACTGCATCCCTAGCAAGTCGCACAGTGCCTGGAAGATACTAGATGTTTAATAAAATACTGGTTAGTTAAATGATTGATTAATATCACCACAGGAGTACAGTAGAGAATTTCATTCAGGGGCTAGGGTACCTAGCTCCAAAGGCCTAGCTACATTTCTCGTCACTGTATTACATCTCACCCTGCTGTCCATTCCACTTATCTCAAATCTGATGGATACAAATCTTCTATTAGACATGGTTCCCATTGCTGTTTTCTAGTCCCTTCTGGTGCATAATCTAATCAGTGCTGTAACTGACCATTCACTGTGTCTGATACCACCCCACTTTGACCAGTACTATCAGAGTGATCTCCCAACAAAGCAGTTCCATTTAGTACTCCCTATCTGAAGTATAAAGTACCTTAGGATTCACTAGGGTCTTGTTGTAAGTTCTCCCTAACCAAAGCACCCGCGTTAAGTCTTCTGCTGAGATATCAAATTCCCTTCATTCACTCTTACAACAACCACTTCTCCCTAACCTAGCGATTAAAGCATGCTGCTGGCCTCACACAGTGACAAGGACACCTCACAGCCGATGAGCTGCCTGGGTTTTCTAATGCACAGATTGTAAATGCAGCATTATTAAAGGCACATTTCCCTCTATTTCTCTTACCCCCCACCATGCCCACTTCATTGTCTGAAGGGAAGCCACACACATACACCTACAGTGGACCAGAGCAAAACATTCCTGGATCATGCAAAGGGGAAT